>JAUMHB010088220.1:0-11392 GCA_032359685.1 Pittosporum tobira
TTATTATTATTATTATTATTATTATTATTATTATTATTATTATTATTATTATTATTATTATTATTATTATTAATTATTTATTTTTTAAAAATTATATTTTGAAACATATAAATATTATACTCCATTTTTACATTTTGACACTCCATGGATTCAATGGCACTATCCATTTCTTCAAATGACATACCAATTTTGAGGTCAGAGGGGGTTTATATAGCTTTTAATCATATGATTTCTCACAATTTGACTCCAATTAAGCTTGTCATCTTGGTCCGTGTCAAAAAGTCTTGGAAAAGCCCAAAATTGTATAAGTCAAAGTTGTCCAAAAAAAGTCAACATAAATCATGACAAATTGTAAGGGCTCACTTACAACCTTCCCCATGGCGATAAGCCACCTTACGGCTGTAAGGATGGCCGTAAGTCTCTCTGGATTCTTGGTTTGCTTCTTGTTTTAATTTCTGGCAATCCTTGTCCATTTGGGATTCGTCCAAAACTCGATTTTCGTTCGAAATAAGCCTTTTTAAGTCCAATTCTCTACAAAACAAGCCCAATAAAAATAAAAACAGATCTAATCCCTTGGATTGATCATTTGTTAGCCAGAACAAGGATAATGATGCTAAATCCATGCAAATTTAATTATTAATCAAGAAAAATAAGCATAAAATAATATATCAAATAAGCACTTATCAAATTCCCCCAAGCTTAAACTCTTCCTTATCCTCAAGCAAACTAAACATGAAAAAAACTTAAAGAAATTTGACCCCTTGATTTACAACATTTAAGCGAACCGAAAAAATTATGAAGTGACAAAGTTGGTGGAGAAAATTATCTAAGACTAATAATCCATAATTAATAAACCAACACCTCGTCATACACAAGCAAAATTCCATACAACTTAAGTACAAGTATCCATAATAAGTGAAAATCCTCATAAATTTCCTTCGCTCCCTACAATTCAATTTCCGACCAAATGGATGGTTTCTCTTACTCATCGGCATGGATCGTTACCTTGAATACCAAGATCCCAAATGAGCACTTGATTTTTTCTCGTATTAATTTCATAGGCTTTGCCTATAGAGTTAATGGGCATTTTCCTCCAGTTTCTTTCCAATTATTTTCTTTATTTTTCCATTTTTTTGAATATTTATTATTTTTCTTTTTTTTTCCTCAAGGTCAAGTCTTTCTCCAGTAACCAAAAATACCAAGAGTCACTATGGAAGTCTAAGTTTTTCAAATTTTAAAGTGTTTCTGAAGCATTTTAATATCATCAAGTTAATGGGAAGTGATTTGAAAAAACTTTTAAATCAACCATAGAATAGCAAGGGATTTCCACAATTTTCTAGGCTTATCATGGATATAATGGACTTAAACATGCAAAACTCCACTCATATAATCTAAGAATAAGTTCATAAAAAGTAAACTGCTAGTTCTAAACAATTTTCAAAACCAACTAAGGCTATTCACTTTTTTTCTTTGGTTTAAACGCATGGAAAACTTTTTCAGACAACTTATGGGCTTTTCAAAATCTTTGGATTTTTGAATTTTTGGGTTATTTTTTAATAAAAACGATAACTAAGTACTACACTAAGCATATAATCACATAAATAATCATTCAAGCAAGTTATTCTCTCCCCCAACCTTAAACAATACATTGTCCCCAATATAAAGAAACATAAAGCAAATATGGGAGAGAAAAAGAACGAACACAACTGACTAAAAAAGAGGAGGGCCAAAGTGACCCTGGGAGATGTGCTAGTCAATGAGTTATTGTAACATAGCCCCCTGTCATGCTTGTTCTTTTTCAATTTTTGCAAGGGTGGCTCTAATGTCAGCATCCTCAGCTCTTAAAGTGGTCCCACTTGGATTGGCTCCACCATACCCAGTAGATGTGGTGAAAGTAACGGGCCAACCGAAATCATCACATAATCTGGAGTAATTAGAAATATCCTTTGGTCCCATGTCAGCATCTTCTTCTCGTTCTGCGGTCATCCTTGGTCCTTCTGGTGGAATGTCAGCTTGCTCTTGTTCATTGAATACTTCCAGATATACCCAATTAATCTCATTTTGAACAGAAGTGCGGGGATTATGGAAAAGCATCCTGTAGTTGGTCTTAAAGCAAAGAAAATATTGGTTACCTTGTTTGGCAATCATATGCATAGCAACACATGAATCGATATCAATCGAGTTGCTTCCTTGAGCTTTAACCAAATTAGTACAATTAATCCCAAGATGTGTTGTAATCGGAGTAATGGGTCTGCCAAAACAATATCACCCTTAGGTAACCGAGAATGCTTTGCAACATGTCGTAAAAAACTGACACTAGTATCGAACTCCGTTTCCTTATTCATGGAAGAAATAATGAACAATTCATCCCGATGGAAGACTCCACTCCACATTTTCGCTCATCCAATGTATATCATCAAGCAAACCCAAATCCCTCAAATCAAAGAAATTCATATATTGTGTATTAAGGATCCTTCAGCTAAAAAGCATATTGTACCTTTTTTCCTACTCGCTATCCCGATGAATTATGTCGATGCTGGGACATTTTGTCGAGCACCTTGCGAGCAACTCGATTATCCTTGAGAAGATTCACCCTTTTGCCTTTTTGACGATCTCCGTGTATGCATACTGGCTTCTAAACACCTAAAACAATCATAAAATATCTCCTACGAGTTTTCCGGACCTCCGATTAATTAGAAAATTGAAGAACAAAAAGGTAGGAACTTGGTGGGCTTTGAGCAATTTATGGAATTTGATGTGTTTGATGGTGAATTGGGAAATTTAAAGGTGTTGTAATGGATGATTATTGGATGGAATGGTGTTTAGAATGCTTTATTTTGGTGTCTTTAGGGACTACGGGTGTAGGAACTAAGGTTCAAAGCTTGAATGGCCGAAATCGTGCAAAAATAAACCAACTTTTAGTAAAATAGATTTAAAACACGTCCAGGCTACCTTACGGGTGGCCTTACAGCCGTAAGAATGACTGTAAGGTAGCTTGCTTTGACCTTGGCTTTGACTTTTCTAATTTTCAACTGCATGATCCATTTTCACATGTTCTTTTTGTTAAAAAAATCCTTGTGCAGTCCTAAGAACATCCCTAAAAATGATTTGAAAAATAAACTAGGAAAATGAAGTTAAATTTAAATTTAATCATAAAAAATACAAAAGGATACATAGCTTGGGTTGCTTCCCAAGAAGCGCTCATTTTATAGTTTCTAGCCCAACTTTTCTATGCTCTCAGTCAAGTAGGAGCCTCCAAAGTCACACTGACATTGAGAGGATCAAAATCTCCTCCATCGTAGTGCTTCACTCTCTGGCCATTTACTTTGAAGCATTCTCCATTTGAATTGTTAATTCCACCATACCGTAGGAAATATCTTCGTGACCTTGAATGGACCACTCCATCGTGACTTCAGTTTACTTGGAAATTAACGAAAATGGAAATTGTATAATAAAACATTATCACCCACATTGAATTCCTTATGTAAAACGTGGCTATCATGCCTAATGTGTTAAAAATATTGTAAGTGCACAGTGTCTAATTGTAGACCCTGTTAAGTATAGGTCGATCCCATAGAAACTAGTTTAATTTTAATATTTCCATAAAATTATTCTCAAGCGAATTAACGGTGATTAATCTAGAATAAGCTAAATAAAAGGAATAATAAATTAATAAGGATGAAACTAATTATGAGAAAAACAATCTAGGATTTAGAATCCGCTAAGCAACACATAACAATTCAATTTCCTCTTTTCTTTTTATAAATCAAAGTATATACCCCTGATAAGTACATATAATTCAAAAAATAAATAAAGCAAAGTATAGCCTTTGTTCCTTTTTAGAATAATGATTTATGTATTAACTGGGCAAACATGGACTATCAAAAATTCATGATTAATAATAATCCATTAAAGCCTCTTTGTTACATAAATCACTGAAAAATTGTAAACCAAGGTATTTCTTAACTACTAAATTAGTTAAGAAATAATAATGAAAATCAATTAAACATTAAACACAATTAGAGAATAATGACATATTTGTCATGAGTGCATCGCTTCATCACCATCCTAGATTGGATGATTTAGCTAGCCATAGAATTAATCATGAACAAATATAATATCACTATTTGCAATTTAAAACAAATAAATTAATTAAAACTGAACTTGAATTAACTAAACAATCAAAATAAATGAATTCATTTATCCAATTCAATCAACAAAATGAATAAGAAAAGTTACAGCCTTCAAGTAAGGCTGTTCCACTTGCTAAAAGAAAGTTGTTATACAAATAGACAAAGCCGCTACGGAAAAAAGTAAAGAAGAATTCATCCCCTAAAGATGTTGCTCCGTTTCTTTATATATGCACCAATTAGGTTAAATGTTTTGACAAGTTGGGCTTTTCACTTGGATGGGCTGGACTTACTTTAACTATTGAATTATTCTGCAGATAATTTCTAGGCTTGTATTACTTTTGGGCTTCAATAATCTTTAACTTGAATTTCTTCAATTTTGGACCATTAATATTGACTTCACCACAAAAGTCACACTTTATTGCAATATTTTATTAATTCCTTCAAAATAAAAATAAAAATAATTAATTAAACAATTAATAATAATAAGAGAATAAATTTATGGATAATAAATGCATCAAAAATGAGCTAATCAATTCCACTTCTTTGTTTTCTCCTTGTGAATCTTTGCACATTCATAAGAGTCATGTCTAAGCCCATCCAACTCACTCAACTGTAGCATTCGTCATGTCGAAATTAAGAGCTTGTAGAGCCCAGTAAGCATAGTGTTCCAACTTCACTGGTAGATGTCAAGCCTTCCTATAGACAATGCATAATGGAGACATCCTAATTGATGTCTTGAATGCATTCCAATAAGCCCATAATGTATCATCCAATTTGACCGACCAATCCTTCCTATTAGAATTAATTGTCCTCTCCAGAGTGTGCTTAAGTTCACTTGCCCACTCATTTTTTGGTGATAAGCGACACCGATTTTGTGGGTAACGCCATATTTCTGCAGGAGTGACGCAAAGTGTTTATTAATGAAATGCGTACCTTGGTCACTTATTATGACTCTTGGTGATCTAAATCATGTGAATATGTTCTTTTTCAAGAATTTAACCACATGTTTCGCTTCACATGTTGGAAGAGTGATAGCTCCAACCCATTTTGATACATACTCCACCGCTACCAAGATATATACATTACCATAAGAATGTGGGAATGGGCCCATGAAATCAACTCCCCACACATTGAAGACTTCACACTCTATGATGTCATTTAACGGCATCTCATTCCTTTTGGATATGTTCCCAATTTGTTGAAATCTATGATAACTCTTAACATAATTGAATGCATCCCTCAATAAGGTTGTCCAATAAAAACCAGACTGCAAAACTTTCAAAGCAGTTTTATTAAAACTAAAATGGCCACCAGCTGGACCATCATAACAATAATATAAAATTTTTGTAGTCTCATCATTTGAAACACAATGCCTTACTATACCATCAACACATATCTTAAATAAATAAGGTTAATCCAAAATATAGCTTTTAAGGTGGGGAAATAATATTTTCTTCTACTGATAGGTAAAGTCAGGTGGCAGTACCTTGCTTACCATATAGTTCATGATATTCGCATACTAGGGAAGATTGGCTTGTACATGCAACAGATTCTCATCAAGGAACTTCCCACAAATTAGATTTATATCATCAAGAGTGTTTGGAAGTCTACTCAAATGATATGCCACTAGGTTCTCCATTCCCTTATTATCCTTGATTTCCAGATCGAATTCCTACAGCATAAGGATCCATCGAATGAGCCTGGGTTTTACGTCCTTCTTTTGAAGCAAATACTTCAAAGCTGCATCATATATAAAAACAGCAACTTTCAAATCAATAAGGTAAGAGCAAAATTTATCAAAAGCAAATACAACTGCTAAAAGTTCTTTTTCCGTAGTGGTGTAATTAAGTTGAGCTCCTGACAACGTTCTACTTGCATAGTAAATGGTTCAAAAACCTTCTTTTTCATTTGCCCCAACACAACACCTATCAAGGTATCGCTAGCATCACACATCAGCTCAAATGATAATGTCCAATCTAGAGTTGTCATGATTGGAGCTGAAACTAGCTTTTCCTTTAAGGTGAGTAACGTGTGCAACATTCATCTAAAAATTCAAATTTTGCATCCTTTTTCCAGAAATTTGCATAGAGGTCTAGCTATCTTCGAGAAGTCCTTAATGAATCTCTTGTAAAATCCAGCGTGTCCTCGGAATCCCTAAAGTAGCTTCATAGAAGTTGGCGGTGGTAAATTAGAAATCACTTCAATCTTCGCTCGATCAACTTCTATCCCCTTTTCCGATATCTTGTGACCCAGTACAATACCTTCTTGTACCATAAAATGGCACTTCTCCCAATTTAGTACCAGGTTTGTCTCTTCACAGCTCTGTAAAACTAGTTCCAAATTATGTAAACATTTATCAAAACTAGAGCCAAAAACAGAAAAGTCATCCATAAAGATTTCAATACAACTCTCCATCATTCTGAAAATATAGCTATCATGCATGTTTGGAATATAGTTGGTGCATTGTAGAGGCCAAAGGCATCCTCTTATATGCAAATGTGTCATACGGGCATGTAAAGGTGGTATTTTCTTGATCTTTTGGAGCAATCAAAATTTGGAAATATCCGGAGTAGCCATCCAAAAAACAGTAGTATGCATATCTTCCATGTCTTTCCAGCATTTGATCGATGAAATGCAAAGGAAAATGATCCTTTCGAGTGGTGTTGTTCAACTTCCTGAAATCTATACACACTTGCCAACCGATAATGGTTCTAGTAGGAATCAATTCATTCTTCTCATTGTGGATAATCATCATACCTCCTTTCTTCAGAACGACTTGCATCTGACTTACCTATGAATTGTTTGAAATTGGGTAAATAATCACTACATCCAGTAATTTGATTACCTCTGCCTTAATTACTTCATGCATTTTTGGGTTGAGTATTCTTTACGGTTGAATGACCGATTTGTGCTTTTCTTCCATCAAAATTTTGTGCATACAAATCGAAGGGACTAATACATTTGGTGTCGGCTATAGTCCATCCAATCGCCCTTTTGTGGTCCCGTAAAACCTCAACAGCTTATCCTCCATCTCGCCTATCAAATAGCAAGAAATAATAACATGCAAGTTAGTACCATCCAGAAAAGCATATCTCAAATGAGGAGGTAAAATCATTAATTCCAAGTTGGGTGGGTCCTCAATTCATAGCCTTGGCTTGGATTTCTCTTTTGTCAATTCACTATATTTTGGCTCTAGCAATCTCGGTCAGGGCATGTATAGATTAAGCGTCTTTGTCCGTGTCAAGAAGACTTGGAAAAACCCAAATTCAACTAAGTTAAAGCTGTCCATAAAAGTCAACAAAAATTGCAACAAATTGTACGGGCCAACTTACAATGTTCCCCACAACCATAAGCCACCTTACGACCGTAAAGATGGTCGTAAGCCTCTCTAGATTCTTGGTTTGCTTCCTGCTTCAATTTCTAGCAATCCTTGTCCGTCAGGCATTCATCCAAAATTTGATTTTTGTCCGAGATAGGTCTTTTTATGCCCAATTCTTTGCAAAATAAGCCCAATAAAAATAAAATACATCTAATTCCTTGGATTGGTCATTTGTTAGCCCAACACAAAGAAAATAAGGCCAAATCCATGCAATTTTGATGATAAATCAAGATAATAATTAGTGAAATAATATATCAAATAAACATTTATCAAATTGCCCTAAGCTTAAATTCTTATTTTTCCTCAAGTAAACTAAACATGAAATGCAACTCTAAGAAATTTGACCCCCTAATTTATAACATTCAAATCAACTAAAAATTATGAAGTGACAGAGTTGGTGGAGAAAATTATGCAAGACTAATAATCCACAATCAATAAACGAACACTTCGTCATATACAAGTAAAACTCCATATAACTTAAGGACAAGTATCCATAACAAGTCCAAATGTTTACAAATTTCCCTCACTCTCTATAATTCAATTCAAAAGTGTCCATGTGCTCAAGTGCAGCGTTTGTTAACTCATAGATATCAAAGGACCAAGTTGGACTTTTACCTTTTAAGCGCAATAGCATAGAGTTCCGGCCATATGAATGGTTTCTCTTATCCATATGCATGGATCATCCCCTTGAATACTAAGATCTCAAATGAGCACTTGATTTTTTCTTGTATTAATTTATAGGCTTTGCCTATAGAGCTGATGGGTATTTTTCTCCAATTTCTTTTCAAATCTTTTATTTATTTATTTATTCTTTTTTTAACGAATTTTCTCCTCGCCAAGTTGATCATGATACTGCTCAGGAATTCCAAAACCAGCCAGATGTAAGTAGCTCCTTTCATCTCGATGAATTGAGTCCATCCTGCTTAGTCTCTCATCCATTTTATACCATTAAGCAAACCCAACTCTCAAAGAGCAAAAACATTCATGTACTTTGTATTAAGGATCCTATGGTTGACTAGAATGGCATACCATGCTTCTTGCTCAGCTTCTCAGAAAAATATGTCGTTAAGATCCATTGGGTCATTTTAACGAGCACCATGTGGGTGGCTCGATTAACCTTGAGAAGATTCTCCTCTGGCTCCTTTGGATGACCTCCGTGTATGCATCCTGTCCCCAAGCAATCACACAACAATAACAAATCACTTACCCAAGCTTTTCCCGTCTCGGATCTGAAAGAATTCGAAAGTTTCACTAGAATGGAATTTCGGTGGGTTTTGAAGATTTTGAAGAAATTTGAGGTTGTGGGTGATGATTTGGATGATATAGTGTGTAATAAGATCGAGTGATGGATGTAAAGATGTTTTAGAAGGTGATTTTGAGTATTTGGAAGCTTTGGTTTGGACGGTTTACTTTGGGCTGCCGAGTGGTGGAATGGTTTGCTTGGTTTTCGACCAAATGAAGCTTAAAACCCAACCATGGGGCACTTACAGGCCTGTTTATGGTCGTAAGGTGCCTTACGGGTGCGTTTACGGTTGGACTTACGGCCGTAAATCAAGTTGTTGCTCTATTTTGTTTAATTTTTCCAACTTCTTCATATGTGATCCAATTGCACCCCTTCTTCTTCCTAAAAATCTGATGCATCCCAGAGTGTAAAACGACAAAAAAATTGAAAAAGAAACATGAAAAAATGAAGTTAAATTAAAAATCAAACTTGATTATCCTACTAAAACATGAAAAGACCTAAAAAGGGTACATAGCTCGGGTTGCCACCTAAGAAGCGCTCATTTTATAGCTTCTAGTCCAACTTAATGTCATTTAAGATCAAGATGGGGGGTCAAACAACACCATAGTCTTGAGAGCTTCAAAGTCTTCCCCGAGATAGGGTTTCAATCGTTGACCATTGACTTTTAACATGATGTCGGATGAGCTTGTAATTTTGACCGTTCCACACCCAAAAAAACATTTGTAATTGTGAACGGTCCACTCCAGCTTGATTTCAATTTCCCTAGAAAAAGACGAAGATGAGAGTTATATAATAAAACGTTTTGACCCTCATGGAAATTTTTCTGAAGAATATGGCAATTGTGAGACTACTTCGTCTTTTCCGTGTATAATTTTGCACTCTCATAAGCATCATGACAAAACTTATCTATTTCATTAAGTTCCAGCAAATGCTTCTCTCTAGACACTTGCAAATTCATATTAAGAGTCTGCATGTCCCAATAAGCTCGGTGCTCTAATTCAACCAGAAGATGACAGGCCTTACCGTAGACCAACCGAAATGGAGACATACCAATAGGAGTTTTGTATGCCGTTCGATAAGCCCATAATGCATTGTCTAGCTTGGTAGACCAGTCCTTCCTGTTTATGATAATTGTTTTCTCCAAAATTCATTTTAGCTCTCGGTTAGATACTTCAACCTGACCGCTGGTCTATGGATGATAAGCTACGACATTACGATGTGTAACACCATACTTTTACATTAATGACCGGAATTGTTTGTTCATGAAGTGCGAGCCTTGGTCACTAATGATCGCCCTCAGTGCACCAAACCTTGTGAAGATATTTTTCTTTAAAAATTTCACCACACTCGTGGCATCACATAATAAGAGAAGCTGCTTCCACCCGTTTGGACATGTATTCCACAACAACTAGAATATACACATTTCTATATGATGGAGGGAATGGTCCTATAAAGTCAATGCCCCAAACATCAAAGAGTTCACATTCCAAAATACCATTTAAGGGTATCTCGTTGCGTTGTGAAATATTTCTCATTCTTTGGCAGCAGTCACATCTCTTCACATACTCAAAGGTATCCCTGAATATCTTAGGCTAGTAGAAGCCTGATTATAGAATTTTGGCCGCCGTTTTAGTGGTTCCAAAGTGACCACCTGTCGGACTATCATGGTAAAGTGAGAGAATACCTACAATCTGATTAAATGCTACGCATCGTCTAAAATACCATCAATGTAGATTTTAAATAGGAATGGCTCATCCCAAATATAATATTTAAGTTCAGAAAAGAACATTTTCTTCTGTTAGTATGTAGATTCGGGAGGCAATACTGTGAAATCCCAAAAATTTATAATGTACATTTATTAGATGTGAATTTATGAGTAATATTTTGTAATCGATATTACTGAAGTTCGTCACATAAAAATCGCGTAATCGAAAAATCGCAGTTATTTAATTTTTCAAATTTTCTGTAATTGTGAATTTTGATACGGAAGGATATGAGTAGAATGCAATTAGAACTCCTATTAAAGGGATTATAAATTTGTCCAATTTAAGTGGAATTATCCTAGCTGGAATTTTTGCAAGAAAAAGAAAATGTGAAATGAGACAGAAAAGATGATGTAAACGAGATGATGTCATCATAACTATGTGTCAAGCAAGGAGGTGTGAGACTTAGCCACTTTTGGGACCATATTTGCCAACAACCACAAGCTTAACTTTTGGACCACAAATTCCACCAACTTTACCAAGCTTTGTTGGCCAAAACCATCAGCACAAGACCAGCCAAAGTGGATGTCCATAAAGGGGCAAAAGGAAGGGCCAAGCTTTATTTTGAAGACTTAGTTATTTTCAAGCCATAATACAAGTTTTCTCTCTTTCTCTCTCTATATTTCAAACTTCCTTATTCACCCAAGACAAAATCTGATTTTTACTACTTAAGAAAAGAGATTTAAGATCCTAGAATACTTTAGCAAGCTTGGTAACCAAAGATAGCCAAGGAAACTCAAGCAAAACATCTTACAAGGGCTTCAAAATCCAAAGTAAACCAAGGTAATCCCTTGATTTAATGTTCATTTTAAGCTTGTTTAAAGGAGGATGGGAACCATGCTAGCATGGTTAATGGTGTTTGTGGCTTGATTGT
>JAUMHB010088242.1:0-11392 GCA_032359685.1 Pittosporum tobira
GTTTCCGCTGTGTAATTCGTTGTGAGACCGATCCTTGTAAGATATAATAGGGTGAGTTGCCTTATATTGGCTACTCAATGTCGTGGATTATTATCTGACGACCAGATTTCCACGAGATTTGGAGGTGGAAATTTGGAGGCGTCACAAAAAGTATAAAATAAAATTATTGTTTTTTAAACTTAGAGCTACATATTTATTTTAGTATAGTCAATTTGTAAAATTATAGATTTAAATTTGAAGTAAATTTATTTTATATTGATTGATGGCAAAGTCGAAATTGTAAACGACATTACTACAAAGTTTGAAAATTTAACAATATATATTAGAATTTAAATTTCAAAAGTTCAAAATCTAATTTAATATAATATAAAACTATATATAATTTTAGAATAAATGAAGTAATAAATAGATGATAATAGATATTAACAATAATAACTGTTAAAGAATGTTGAGAGGGGAAAAAAAGACACTAAAAGATAAAATAATTATAAATCAAGTACACACCTTTTTATTCTAAATTATATAAATTCGAATTTAAAGTAAATTTATTTTATTTTAATTGATGTCACATTCAATATTGTAAACTACGTATAAAATAATATTACGTTCAAAATTTAAAATTTTAACAAGCTTATCATAATTTAAAATTTAAAATTTTAATAAAATTTCACTTTATAGAAAGAGATAGGAAAATAAAAAAGAAGGAAAAAGAACAAAATCATGAACACGTGACAACCTACAAGGCTGAACGCACAACTACACGTATTTATTAATGTGTTGAAAAATAGTAAATTTTAGTTTTGTATATATGTTTATATAAGTTGTTAACATTTTAAAGTATGTCAAAACGTTTAATAGGATTTTTCCATATATGTTAATTTATTTTTAAAAAACAAAATCATTTGAAAATATATACATTTTTAGAATAATTTAGTTTTTTTTGTAATTTTTTTTAAAATTTGAAGATAATTATAATTTTTAAAGCATCAATGCAATTTTTATATATAAATTAATTAATATTTTTTATGTGATACAACGAGAAATTAATTAATATTTTTGTTATGTTATTTTATCTTCAGTTTCGGTAGAAGTTTGGCCACTTGATATACAATCAATTTAGTTTGGACTTGGGTATCTATTGGTAAGTTTTTTTTTTTTTTTTTTAAACCACTTTGTGTGATGCCGAACGATCAAATGTACTACTTAAACCAACGAATTAGAACTTTTTTTAAGTGACAATCTACTTTAAGAGGAGAAGATAGGCGGAGGATCCTGTTTTTATTTTGATTTATGCTAAAAATTACCAACATGTCCTTAATGACATAACACAAAATAAAAATGTCATTTATATTTTCAAGAACATTAAATAATAACTAAAAAATAGAATTCAAAAGTAATTATATAAATCATAATATATTAATTTTAAAAAATCAAACTATCAGAAAAAAGGTTAATTAATCAATCATTGCACAGGTAATTTTACTAGTAATAATAGATTAATAGATGATGCTCATATAGATTAATAGACGATGCTCATAAGCTTTCAAGGAAGACCCTTTGTTTTCTCTATTCTATAAATTTATAAAATAAAATTAAAAGGGACTGAATTTGCAGTTCATTTCTAAAAACATTCTTTTAGAATAATTAATATCCATAATTAGACTTTAATTCAAGTTGATAATTGGACTATTGGTAAATACGGGTACCTACCGGGTCAAATTACATTTTTACCATTTTTTTCCCAAACCAAAATAAATTCGTTACACTACTCTGCTAACTTGACCTAACCTACCCGCTCGGCAGCTGGTGTGGAGATCGGCGGCAGGATTGGATACTGTTTCTGTCATCCCAAACATCAGGTACGTCCGCAGCCTCGGATTCTGTCGTTATCACTATAAAAGTCTTCCAGTTCAAATTATCAACTCTCCCTCAATCAAATTGTCCCAAATTGAATGTCTCCTCGTCTCTATTACGCAGCAAAGAAGCAGAAAAAATTGGAAGGAAAGTAGTGAGGAAGAAGAGAATTCTAGGGCTTATTTTGAAAAATGGGAGATAGGGTTCCAGTCGAAAGCTACCATTTGAGATCAGAGACTTCATATATCGGGGGAGGAGGTACCTCCTTGCACGACCTCAACACCGTCGATGGTCTCCCTCCCGGAGATATCGACGGCATTGATCGCGATGCTGTAACGGACGATAGCTTGGACAACGATGTACAATCCAGTGCTGTTGTGAGTGCTTTTCTTGCCCTAATATTTGCTCACTCTCCCAAAATTAGAGATGCAATTAGAACTATTTTAGACAATTTATAGTGACATGACAGGAACTTCATCTCAATTAACCAATGAGATCCAACTCCTAGTGGTACGTCTATGGGACTCAAAAGGAAACTATTTTTAATAGCCCGAATAGGCCTATTATTTTTAGGGTTGAGGCAAGTTCTATGTGCTCTCAAGTCTTACCCCACTAAATAATAAACAAAAAAGTTATACAGGAGGAACCCAGGACTACATGGCTAACTGCCTCACAGGCTTCCCCTGACTTGCCCCTTACTTGTACTAAAATCAAATAAATTCGTATCAATTTTTGAATTTGAGTATTTCACAATTTAACTCACCAAGTCAACATTTTTCTCTTTTTGTTGGATGGAGGGAGTATTTCGAGAAATTTTGGGCAATTATGATGTTTTCGACGTCGGGAATGTTTAATACTTAATAGAATGTAAGATGTTAATATATATTTCAGGACTGCATACACGAGTCATATAGGAGTTCACTACCACTTCACAACGTAGGGGTAGACGAAGATTGTTCCAGCCTTGAGAATAATGGGTCTTCTAGGGATCCATACAATAGTTTAACAATCAACGGTAATTGCCAATCTTATTCGTATCTGTTTATTTTCTGAAATTAGCATTCATTTGTTTAACCAAGATTGTCAGCTGAGTGATCTGAAATTTAAATTGACTTTAAACTAGATATTTCGCCAATTGAAGTAGCAAGGGAAAAGTTTTTGGACCTTGTGGTGGATCATTTTATCAGTTCTCATGTAATTGAATTACAAGATTCCACAGTGGACTATATGGCTCAGGCTGTACAAGATAAATTAAGCAAGAGGAAGTCAAGAGAGATCCGATATGAAGGCGATGCACGGTTTGTCTTGCCTTTGATGTATGTCGCAAATATTTATGGAACTTTGGCTAATGAAGTGAATGCAAGGCTTTCTTCTTTAAATGGCGTGCGTGAGAAGACCGTCAGTGTCGCCCTTGAAGCAGCTGGCGGTTTGTATAGGAAGCTCGCCAAAAAGTTTCCTAGGACAGGTGTCATACAATCTATTGTAACATATCTTTTAAACAGATTCAAAGTTTGTTGTTTATTCTTACACAATATTTTTCTCTCATGTTGATAAACAGGTCCTTGCATATTTAAAAGAAGGGAATTGGCAACTTCACTGGAGACAAGATCAAGATTTCCCGAACTAGTGGTACAAGAGGAGAAGCGGGTTCGTTTTGTAGTTGTCAATGGTTTGGCTATTGTAGAGAAACCAACTACTATGCATATTGATGATGCAGAATGGTAAGCTGGAGGCTTGCGTCATATCTTTCTTAATCATCTCTGATACTATATAATGTAAAAATATATTGAAAATGAGCAAACATATAACAAAACTATACGTCTAAAATTGCTTTTGGCACGTCTTAAAATCTGTGGACATATCCTAATAAGTAATATCTTTATTTGCTGGTTCATGACTCCTGAATATAATTTACTTAAATAGGTCTTATCAAAAGACAACTATACGAGAAAAATGATATAATTGTGAACTCTACTTATATGAAAGAATTGATATATACGAAGCTTTTCCTTTTTGAGTTTGTGACTCATAAATGGCACTAGTCTATCCATTGAGGCTGTAACTCACTTAGCCCATTTACAATTCTGTATTTAATACAGATTTCACAGATTTCAGGAATTTACAATATTCTAGCATGAAACATTAGAGAAAAGTGATTAGAAGATTGAGATTGCAATATTTTTGATGTTGGAAGCATTTTAATCCTCTATCATGCCCACTAATATAGGTTCAAAAGATTGACGGGTAGGAATGAAGTAGCTGTTTGTGCTCGAGACTACAAGTTTTATGCTCCACGACACAAGTACAGGCGTGTTTCACCAAATTCTGTTTCCAACATTCCTGGTTTGCCGGTAATTTTTTTTTTAAATTTAAACTGAAAATAAAATAATTATTTTTAAAGGTGGGTGAGGAGAGCAGAAAGCCTGACGGGCCTGACCTTGATCCTACAATTTTTGCTTTAGCTGATTGCTTATATGTGCTATAGTTGATATTGAAGCTAATCTATACCCTTCGATATGTTTCTCAGACTTTTCCTGGTACAGATGGTTCTTCTTCAATCGCTACTGCACAAGGCTATCGCTCTACTAGTGAAGTACGATTTTTTCCCTGGGTTACTAGTCATACTTCCTTTTTCTAATTGGATTTGGGTAATCAGATTATTGGATTGTTTTCTTGTTTGGGGTTGCGATTAACAAAATGGTATTATGTATTGGTCTATATATGTGAGTGATTTATGTCGAGTCTAGCGAGCTTTGATACCCTCGCTTGTTTGACAACTACTGCAGTAGGGAAAAGGTCCCCCAATCTGATTAATCTAAAGAACTTACGGGAAACATTTTCATTCCCCTCGTAACTTTACCATTTAGAGAATAATTGTTTAAATAACATTATGTTTCATTGCTGCAGCCTCAAAATCAGCAGCAGACTCCATCAAAGGAGCATATGCAGGCAATGTCGCGCCAGGGTCAGTTTCATCCCCTGCACCAGAGTCATCAAGCTATTAACCAAAGTCAACATGGTGGGCACTTCTCTCACAATCATCCGAGTGGACCCTCACCTCACTTGCCTGAAGTTGCACACAGGCAGCAGTCGTCAACCATTTCCCATCACATGGCTTGCTTACAACCACTAGGTCATGTTGGGGGTCGTTTGCATGTAATGTTCAGAGTTCTCTCACTCTCACACATTTATCTGGATTCACAACCAAGATTGACTAGATAGCCAAAATGATTATAACTTTTCAATCTTAATCTGACGGCCACGAGACTTGGTTTCATAAGTTGTATGCGTTATAATCTATTCAGGGGTGTGCAACTATTTTTAGAGCGTGCAATGTCACCCTTGACATACTGTAGATTAATAAATTATAATAAAGATGATACACGCCCAACGACATCGTTTCCCGCAAAATCCAAATAAACACCGACAAATAATCAGGAATTGATTCGTATTTGAACAGAGTCTGATGTAATTACGGTTGTTATTTCAGCAAATTGTGGTGCACGTGTTAATTGGTATAATAATGGAAATCGTTGTGGTAGTGGTGGTAGTGGCGGTTGGGTGACTGAAGTGGAGGATGTAGGTGGAGGTTTGTGCTGACATACAATAAATTTATTTTTCTTAAAATTTATTAGGATATTATTTATTATTATTATCATCATTATTATAATAATAAAGTGATAAATTCTAGTAAATTTATTTTTCTTTAAATTTGTTAGGATGATATATATTATTATTATTATTGTCATTATTATTATATTAATAAAGTTATAATAAAAGAAATTTATTGTATGTCAGGGGTGACATAGTGTTTGTTAGGGGTGACACTGCACGCGCTAAAAATAGTTGCACGCCTTTGATTAAATTATAGCATGTTCAACTTATGAAACAAAGTCTCGTGGCCGTTAGATTGAGATTGAATGGTTATGATCATTTTGGCTATTTAGCCAATCTTGGCTGTGAATCTAGACCCACCCACACACACACACACACACACACACACATATATATATAACACATATACATATAAATAATGCTTGCAGACCTTTTTTCTGATGGTATACTGTTATACTTCAATTTCAGTTTCTGTGATTTAGGTTGCGTGATTTTTGTAGCATATTCATGTAACGTTCTACACACTGCACTCTCAACAGTTCTAGTAAGATGATTATCATGTCTCTGGGAGCATGGGTCATTTGGAAAAACACGTTAAGTGGACAAACATAAAAATAATAGTTTCTCTTTATTTTCTAGTAGGGTTTTGGGTGAGGAGTTGCGAAAATTTGAGAATACATGATCGCAAATAGTTTAATTATTTCTTTTATGTATTTATTCTTCACCTTCTAAATTACTGGCTGTTCTTAATCATTTGCACTTCAGCCAACAAGCCTTGCAAAGTTTTGTGATGAATGTGGTGCCCCCTACCTGAGAGAGACCTCTAAGTTCTGTTCAGAATGTGGTGTTAAAAGGCTAGGAACGTGACGGGTCTCTGTGCTTCTCCTGGTTGAAAGGTATAATTTGATTTTTCATTAGTTCATTACTGGAATTAGGTAGAAGAGCTACATATATGGGTAAATATAAACGAAAAAATGATGGAATTTCATATTTCGTTGTGTATATTTTTTATCAGCACTTCTTTGGTCTTCAGTTGGTAGTGCTATTTGATACAGTATACGATTTAGATTATGTCGAGTATAATATTGGTTTTGTACTGTGAAAGAGGAAGCGAAGAAAGCTTTGGTCTTACTATATATGTCAAAAACTATGATAAACTTTATACTACCTCTGTTCAAAAATATAAAAGCATACTTTTGAATGTTGTTTTTGAAGATTTTTAAATTCAAAGTAACATGAATTCATTTGGACTTCTGAAAAAAATTGTTGCAATTACTAGTATTTTTCAAATAGTTTAAGATTTTCACAATTGTATTGACTATAATAAAATAAATTCATGTAATTTTAAAAGTCAATTTTTTCAAGTACTCTTATATTTTGAAATGGATGGAGTATTATTTTCTTACTACTTCTAAATTATTCTACTACATAGTTTTAAATTTATTAGTAACCAGGAAATCCATGAATGGAGAAAGAATATCTTCTAAATTTCCGGTTGCTACTGTTGTGGTAATGACTACATAGTGGTCATCTCCTTCTCGTGAGCTTGGTTCTCCCAACACGGGAATTAGTAGGGTCTGCGATTTAATTATACATCATCCGTTTCAGAATTAGGGATAAATTAAAAAAATGATGGTTCTAAAATATTTGAATTGGTCCTACTGCTTCTGCTCTGTACTTCTTAAAACATATTCTTCTTATAGATGATGTAAAATTTAATTCATATTTATAATGAAATGATAATATAGACTTATCTTTAATTTTTGAATGTACCAAAAAAAATATAATATGCTCTAATTTTGGAACGGATGTAGTATAAATTATTGTTATGAAGTTGGTTTTCTGCTCATTCTTACGGCCATTTTTGGAATGGACTCAATTTGCAGCCTTGCAGGGTTGATGCGGTAAACTTTGGGCTTGTATACTTGAAGATATTGTCATACTGGAAGCGCAATATGGTAGTCACATGTACGTATAAGCTTTGTAAGTTTGTGTTTCTGAAGCTTGTGACTGCGAGAATTTTGTATCTCATTTGCAAACTCTTAGAAAGTCCTCCAATTCTTTAAATATTAATCCCATATGCTTCTTTTCTCTGAAATATAATAATCCAATTGAGTACCAAAATTTCAGGTTTGTACTAGATTATCAGGAAGATATGTTGCACATTAATAGATCAAAGATTGACCACAGGGATTACGGCAAAAAGAGTTTCATTTGCAGTTTATTACTTCCAACTTTAATTGTCCTAATTTGATTTTGGTGATTAATTTTAATATCAATGCATCTCTATTTATAAATCATATGTTTAAAAAATAGGATAGGATATTTATGGATGATCTTATAAAATAACACAATGTTTAACATAATTCAATTACACCATGTTTAATATCACATTTTGATTAATCGTTATTCTGCTGCTTACACGATGAAATTAAGTATTTATGTTGTGTTTGGTTCCTTATTATGTAGGTAATAGGAGTAAAATAAAATTTACATTAAAAAATAGTGGGTGTTAGAATAAAATGTTTAACTAATGCTAAAATTTAAGTAAAAAATAAGATTGGGAATAGAATAGACGAAATTCACCTACTTTCACAAGAATAAGCATAGGGGTGTAAACGAGTCGAATTGAGTCGAATATTGACGTATTTAGATTTTACTCGTATATTTAATGAACTTGAAATAAAATTTGTGTATGTTTCGTTTAGTTATCGAATTAAGACCGAATACGAATTGAGTCTGAGTAATTTAAAGTTTTCAAGTGAATACTATCGAACATTAATACAAAAAAATAATTTGATAATGTATAAATAATTTATCGAACTTTAAAATGTACTCATATTGTACTCGTTAATATTTCGAATCGAGTTAAAATCGAGTTTTTAACCGAGCGATTTTGAATAAATCTCGAACCGTTTGATTCTATTTACAGTTTTAAATAAGCATTCACTTTTCGTTCTTGTATTTTTTTTTTATTTTCAACTAAAATTTGGTTGTTAATACCTATTATTTTTCATATAAATTTTATTCTATTTCTATTACTTACATAGTAGGAACTAGATGCAACATTAGACTATACAAGTGTAAGCAAAATAATCTCTTTAAATTTGATTCGAACTCGATTCGAAATATTGACGAATAAAATACGAGTATACATTAAAATTCGATTAATTTATTCGGATCTTATTAAATTATTTTTTTCTATTAATATTTGATATAACTCGTTCGAAAAGTTTAAACTACTCGGACTCGATTCGTATTCGTACTTAACTCGATAGTTAAACGAGCCATACATAAACTTTATTTCAACCACGATAAATTATACGAATCGAGTCCTATTTATAAGCAAATCATATTCACCCACCCGTATTTATAAGCAGTTTTGTTTGAGCATAACATTGCAGCCTTACTGAAACAATCGTCGAACTGAAGCAATTTGATAAGTAAGTGAATAAACAATACAGTATTCGATTAGATGTTGGGACAAAAATTAAAAGGCAAAATAAAGTATAAGGCAAAAAGAAGAACAAAGTTGCGAGCATTTGTCTTATCCTTATTGTTGCAGGCAAAATCCAGTTATTGGGGAGGAAAGAAAGACGGTTAAGTCCAAAGCCCTCACAATCATAACGACATAATTCCCACTGCGCTTATGGGCTTTCGACAATTTTACAACACAAATCAATGAACATAGCTCCCCAATCTTCGTTACTAAACTCACTTAGAACATGAATTTATTTTAAAAAATTGATATTTCCACCAAAAAAGTTAGTATGTCTAAGTAGGTACCAAGCTTATCAATTAAGTTACTTATATTTATGTTTTTGTATTTGAGTGAATGTTTATTTGTGATTAGTACCTTGACGTTTACATATTGCTTCCTTGACGTTTACATGGAACGCTGCATGGCGCTTACATGGATACTACTGCATGACACTAATATTGAAGATTCTTATGTTATATATTTTTTAGAGAATTACGTAAATAGGTAATTAATAGATTTTTTTAGTTTACGTATGTTAATAAAGATGTATTGTGCGTGTTTCGTTCCGATTTTTTCTGCTGATTATAGCTAAATAAGCTGTTTGCCATTGTCTGATTCCGATTATTCAAAAAATCAACTTAATGATTGTACAACAACTTTAAGCACTTCCAAGCTACTTAAAAGAAGCGGCAGATGAGCCGCTTCTTTTCTTTCTAGAACAGCTTTTTCAGCGAAATCTCAAATCTACCCTCATTTGACCAAAAAAATTACATGACCAATAATAGACTATCATAACATAAAGGCCATTTTGGAAATATAACTAAAAAATCTGGGATTTTAGATTATTATTTGACAAACATTCATTTAGATTATTATGATAATAATCTATTGTTAAAAAGACTTTATCGAACAGAAATAACCATTTATTCAATAATTTGATTATTAAAAATTATTAAATAATATGTAATATGTTTTTAAATAAACTGTGCCAAACAAAATCATTAAAAAGATTCTAGATCTTCGATTGTAGTCGTAGATAGGAATTGATCTTCTTGAATATAGTCATACGCTACTCCATATATCTCCTTTTTCTGAAATATATTTTTTTATTGTTTTTTGTTTTCAAAATAGACTTTCTCTAAAATAACACTTTCGTTAATTTTATAATTTTGAGTTCGAGCTCGATTTGTTTAACAAGCCTAAGTATCTTCAAGAGCGGATCATGTATGACGCCATTTATTGCCATTTGCCTATTCCAATTAGACTTATTTCATGATTCTCATTATTATTTTATTTTATTGAATTTATTCTAGTTCTTACTATTATTACGTCTTTCGGTCTAAGGATTTGACTTATCTTTATTACATATTATCTCTAATTTCTTTCAATATGTTATAAAAATATTTTTTTAATAGCATTATTAAAATTAAAATCGATTAATTTAGAATGTTGAGTTGTATTATTACTTCGAACATGAAAGTAATCAAACAATTTTTTATCGTTTGATGAATATATGCAGTTTTCGTTGAATTTTCAATGGTTGAAAATTAATATAAATATTTAACAATCTATTATTATTCTCAAATTCATTCGATGTGTAATGAAGTATTAAAATCTCTTTCACTTAAATTTCTAAAACATCCGAAATTATTGAAAAGGATATTTGCAAAAAAATAAAAGAAAAGAAGAGAGGAGGGGAGAGGTTGTTTAGGTAGGAACAGGCATCATCGTGAAAGAATCCTTTCAAATGATAAAGGCTTGTTCGGTAGGATTTACGGAGTACTAAACTCAATTTGTAACTTAAACTTAATTTTAAGTTTTTGTTAAAATTAAAATTTTAAACTATTGATTAAAATTTTTTAAACTTATATTTTTTTAAACATAATATTTATTAACATTTGAGGTTCATAATTTTTGAACACAAACCTGATCAAATCAAATCAATCAATATTAATTTATTCTCACCATTTTTATTTTTTTTAATTTTTATAACATTTTCTTAGAATGCCTCGTAACTTTCAAAACAGTTTATTTTTAAAATCTAAGACTTACACTTTGAATAATTAAATAAAAAGTGGTCCATTTTTATTACTACACCTACATTTTTTTTCTTCTCTCAAAATATCTATATTTACTCAAAAGAAAAAGGATAATTCTGACAAACTTTTTTTTTTTTTGACTAAGATGATGCTGAATATACACAGATAAGTAGAGAACAATAAAATATACTGTATTATTATATATACTCGGCATAAGTTGAAGACGAAATTGAACTATTTAACATGGTAAAATGATAGAGAGGACTTTTAAGCTTTTGTCTGGCATGCAACTGCTCATTTTCCCCGACGTCCTTTACCCTTTTTGCTCTTCTTGGACTTGTTATTCTTCCCCTTCTTGTTGCCTCCAGTATCATGCTGATTGCTACTCGCACTTTGACTTCCG
>JAUMHB010088253.1:0-29388 GCA_032359685.1 Pittosporum tobira
CGTTGACATTCTTTTTGTCGGATACCCCAAAATATAATATTCAAAAAGATAAAATTTTAAAATATCGGGTTCTTACAATAACTCAGGCTGAGGTAATGTAATAAAATGAGGCTCTCTGTAATTCCTTTTAATTGTATTCCTCTTTTTGTTATTTAACGCTTTGTTAGAAGTACTTTGACTTGCGGTAATTGGGATACCTAAAGCAAGAGTTGTGCTAATATAGAAAGAAAAAAACAGACTATCTTGTTTTGTTAGGACCACAGAAGGATATGTTTTTTATATGTGAAGCAAGGTCCATTGAGCCAAGTGGATAAGATTGAGCCAAGTGGATAAGAGTTCAGTTCTCTTTAAGAAATATTTCGGAAATGATAGAATTAGAAGAATCACCCCCCAATATAAGATATTACAATGTTTAGAGATAGTAATACATCTTAAGACCATTTTTTTTTTTGAATTAAACCAATTGTTATGCTCAGGAAACAATATATACTCCCTCCGTACTGAAAACAAAATTACAACTATTAAAAGTATGCAAATTAAGAAATTATTCACTTAATAAGAGAGAAAAATTAAGTAACTCAAAATTTGAATAACCCCACAAAAATAAATTTTCTATAAATATAAATTATAATATTTTATTTATATATATATTGTAATATTTTTTTCAAAATGATTTTTTTAAATTTATAATTTTATTTTTGGGACGTAAAAAGTAATAGATTAATGTTACAATTATTTTGTTTTTGGTAATCTAATAGTAGTAAGATACACAAATCTCCAGTCTAGTTAGAACTTACAGTATTTGTTCGGTAGTTTAGGTGCCTTTCTGTCCCAAAATAACAGTCTCCTTTTAACTAACGACATTAAATTTTTTGGTCAGACCAAGATTTCTTGGAAAGAGGAAAAACAAGGGCACATTGGAACCATCTGTTAAAACAAGGTAAAAAGTTCGGACTCTCCAACCTCTCTCTTTGGACCGGGAAGATGGTAAAAAGTTCGGACTCTCCAGCCTCTCTCTTTTGACGACCATTGGTGAATTACTATAATATTAATTATTTTATACAAAAACAAACAAACTCACATTCTCCTCCTTTGGCCTCTTGCCTTCTTGCTTATAATATATCATTAATGCTTGTTCACACCCTCACTTGTCGATTGTCATGATTGTATTGTTCGTGGTCTTTGGGAGAGTTTGTTGGAAGTTAGGCAATTATAAGGTGGCATCATATATATATATATAGTTTTTGTGGCCATAAATTTGTTAGTTGGGACATCCACCTATAACTAGACAAGCGCCCTCTTCTGTACGTAAAAGATTAAAAACCCCATTGCTCCGTCAATCTGATCTCATTTTCTTCTTTCTTTCTTTGTTTCTTTTTCTCTTTTCACATACAGAGGTGATCGAGAGGACAATCATATGCTAAATCTTACAGTAAGTCTGAAGAATTAAAGTGGGCCATTTCAAGTTTTATCTTCTTCTTCTTCTTCTTCTTCCTTCTTCTTCTTCTTCTTCATCAAAGTATATAACACCGTTGTCATAATTTTTGTTTTCTTGCTCTTTCTATATACTGACCTTCACTTTTTTACATGATTTGGGTTCCTTTTTTCCTGCTGTTTTAGAGGGGGAGAGCTGCTTCTTTGCATCACATTAACAAAATTCATGATTATTTTTATCAGTTCTATATCCAAGAAAGCCTTATTTTTTTCTCACATTCTATAGTTTCCCAACAGTTTTTAGCTCTCCCACATTACTAGAAATTCACCGAATATGCATTCAAGTTAAAGACTTTTGCTCTGTTTTTATCAAATTCTGGTGCCAAAAGTGAAGGCTTTGTCTTCGGAGGTGTCTCCAAATGTCCACTCCTTCCTGAGTAGACTTGTGTAGTCAAAGGCCTGCTTGTCAATCCCGTCAATTTCACTACCAATCCTAATAAACTCTCAACTAGATCTCTGTTTGTCCTTATTGGAAGACAAATAATTTTGCCTTCAGATATTGCAACCATTACCTTAATTATTTGCGGCCGGTTCTTTGATCCTGCTGTTTTTCAAGTCAGAGATGAGAACATTTTTATTGCCCTGGCTGTTAGAAGCACTGTCCCTATTTTTCATTTATTGGTTCAAAAGAAGTAGGATTAATTTTAGTTTTCTAAAAATTCCTAATTTTGTGGTCTCCGTTAACAAGCCTCTTAGTTCAAAAGTAGAGAATGCGAAAGTCCAAGAGGAGATATCATTACTGGATTTGCCTGATTTGGCCTTGGACTGCATTCTTGAGAAGCTTCCACCGGCAGATTTAAGCAGAATAGCAGGAGTATGCACTTCTTTAAGGGATATCTGTACACGTGATCATTTTTGGAAGAGACACGTGCAAGAAAGATGGGGCAAACTAATTGGTGATGTTGCGTATAGAGAATGGCAATTAAGCATTTCTTCAAAAAAGAGACCAGCCCTCTTAGATCGTTCAAAGCAAAAAGGATTGTTTGGGTTTTTTTCATGGAATAAGTTGAAGTTGGATAGCAGGGGACAGCTGAGAAGTACTTTACCTATTGACTCAATCATGGCTTTGTATCTCTCCCTTGAAGGTGGGAGATTCTGATTCCCAGGTCAAGTGTTTAATCGTAAGGTAATTGACTTAAAATTCTTGACTACAATTTTTAGGTAATAGATTTAAATGGTACTAGTATTGTTTTCCCAACTGTTGAATAAACCACTGAAAATTGTCTAGTCTTTGAAGGTGCATAATGGGCGTGTTGGGTTTATGCTGTCATTTTATGATGCACAACTTAGCTATGATGCGACCTCAAACAACTTCAGGGCAAGGTACAGACATATTTCGAATTTTTAAGCAATTCTTTTATGTGTGCCTGAACCTGGACATCGTACTAAAATGTGTCAATATGATGTACTTTGATTGTTTCCGGCAAAATTTTCAAAAGAAAAAGGAACTGATTGAGCCATTTTAATTTCTATTCGGATAAATTCGGAACATTGGATAAATAATATAGGGGCTCTGGGTTGAAGTTGGAATAAATTTTGTGTGCAGGTTTTCAGCACAAGGGAGACCAAGTATGGAGCATGATATAGAGTGGAAGAGGATAAGAGCACCAGCAGTAGATACTCCTGCACATACTCCTCGTATTTCGGATTGTTTGGAGGACTTAAAACTGGGGGATCACATTGAGATTCAGTGGACAAGAAACAAAGAATTTCCGTATGGTACTATTTGATCTATTCTGAATAAGTAATATATCTGATAAAATCATGCATATATATAAGAATAGTATTGCCTTGTTTTGAGCACCTCACTTTGGGGTAAATATTAGCAGCAGCACTAAGAGCTGGTTACCATGTATACTATTCATGTGATATGTTCGTATACTAATATATAGTACTATATATATATGCTAAATTTATTGCAGGTTGGTGGTATGGCATCGTTGGTCACTCCGAACCATGCGATGGACGCAAACTTCATTGCCAGTGTCATATCTCTGGTGAGAAGATCGATCATCTTACATATGGAACTACATAAGCTGTCCTTTTCTACTTGTGAATTAATAATGACAAAGAATCTTTGGTACCTTTCTGGTACATCAGTAATGGACAAATTATAGCTAGAAACCACTAAACTTATCCTTTTTTTTCAGGCTTTGTCACTGATTAAATTAGTTAGTTCTGTCAATAAACTAACCTTATGAATGATCACAGACACGGTGACGCTGGAGTTCAAGCAGTACGCCCCAAGCTCACAATGGAAAGAAACCAGAATAAATAGGAAGGATCATCGTGAAGTAGGCAATGAAGAAGATGGATTTTACGGAGGAACCAGGAAGATTTAGGATGAAGATGAGATATCCATGTGGCAGCGACTCTGGCCAACACAAGCCCTGGAATAGTAAAACAATATGCCCATGTTCATGGCCTTTCTGTAAACTATACCTTTATGCCAATAGTAAATAGGAGTTAAAAGATTAGAATTTTTTTTTTTAATCAAATTTTTTTTTAAATATCAGAAAATATTTATGCAAGTAACCACCAGCATGTGCTGTAGGATAGAATAATATGCTGGCTTCAGTTTTTTCCTGGTGGATGGTGAGTCATTGATTGTATGTATTACTGTATGTTCTACGGTATGCAGCAGCTAAATTAAAATGGATTTGTTTCAGATGAAGATATAATTAGAAGTTTTAGTTGACGTGAAAACCCCTGTCTCTCCTCTTTCTGATTCTTTCCGGTGTGACAAAAGTCCAGAGTGATTTGGAAATTGTATGTGAGCTTGTCATTATGAAAAGAAACTTTATTACAGATTAAAGGCTTTGTAAAATGAGTGCTCGTTTGAGTTGAGGACTTTTTTCAATACAAATTAAGGATTGTTTATTTAGGATAAATCTATTAAATGAATGGTTTTATTTTAATTTTAAATTTTAAAATTCTAATCATGAGCTTAATACGGAGTACAATATATTTTTATTTGGAATTGAGGGAGTATATTATGTTCAAGGTGAGTTTCAGCAGGAACAAAAAATCAGATCAAAATTCCATCAAGTGACAAATTTTTATTACTTTGGAGTAATTTTGTTCGTAAATTTTATGAAACTTAAGAATATATTTTGGCGTATATTAAAAAATAAAACTACTTTAGAAATTTTGTTTTAAATTTCTCCTCTTACACGCTATTTTATGTAATGGTAAAATATTACATTACGTAAATTATTCATTAAATAATTTTCATGTTATGTGCAGAATATTAGTATTGTTACATGTCAAGTACATATATGTCAAATACCAAATATAATCAATAATCTTTATTGGTCATTTTAAAAGAGCTTATATAAAAATAAATAAATAATTGTTAAAAGAAAGAAATTTGAAATATCAGTTTCCTTTACAAAATCAAACCGTGAAATTCTGGTGTTTGCAGGTGGGGGTCGACAAACCTTGCAGTATCCACGGAAAAATACAGAGAGATAGAGCTACTCCCAAAAAAAAGGAAAAAAAGAAAAACCAGAGAGAGCCAAATTCCTTGTTTCTGGTAGTATTGACTTAGACTTTTGGAGAGAAGAGAGGAGAGGTAGGAGCAGAAAGGTCGGGTCGTTGGTTCACTTCGAAGATGAACGGCGGCCTATCTGGTTTCAGTAAGCCCAGTTTCCCCCAAAAGTAAAGTTTTTGGTGATTGTATAAACATACGTACATATTTCTGATTTCAATTTGTGTGTGTTACAGACAACGCTCCGATCACAAGAGTATTTCTTATCTGCTGTACCATCTTTACCATCGTATTTGGCATACGAGGTCGCTCAAACAAGCTCGGATTCTCCGTTCAGGTTATATTTCCTTCTGGGTTTCTATTTATTGCCTACATATCAGTTTAGGCGTTTCCTAATGTATACTTTGATGGGTTGTTGCCCTAGTTTTCCTAATGTATACTTTGATGGGTTTTTGCTAGATTGAAGCTTCGAAATCTTATTTAACACCTGTCTTGAATTGACTGTTAAATAGTAACCCTTTCCTTTCTGATGTTGTCTGCTGCTCACATTTTGGTTTCCAAATTGTGCATAATTGGGGTTTATCCTGAATAATTTGATAGATCATTGCCCTTTTGGCTTTCTCTATGTGTATATAAATGGGGTTCTGAGTTTGTATGAACTAAATTTTGAAACTTCTTCGCTCACCTTTTTTGTATGAGGTTTTTAAATTTATAGTGCGATTTCCTAGTTTTTTTTTGTCCTTCTAATTTATTTTTTTTACTGCAATTTATGAGCGACTCCGAGTTAAGTCCTTAGGACTGGTTTTTGACTCGTAACCTCATTCATGATATTTGCGTGAGTTAAAAAAACCAAAGTGAAATGTATATGAATATTTTTTTTAGGTACATTTGAAAGTTCCCGTACTGCAACCCATAGTTGGACCAATTTCCAACCTAATACCTCTAAATTCCCCCACCCCATTATGTTGAATTAGGCAAATAGCCAAAGGGAAAAATGTAATGAATTAGACGAATTAGCTTTGAGAGACGTTGGGTATCACATGTAAGGAACCACAGGAAAACTAGGAGAACATACAAATTATAAAGACAAGACAGAAAGTTATGGAATGTTTGCTAGACTATTAGTACTACTTACATATCTTGAGCTGGTTAAAGTTACATTTTGATTTTTTTTGTTTTTTGGTCTAACGACAGGATATTTTCACGAAGCTTCAACTATGGAAGTTTGTTTTGTCGGTTTTTACCTTTTCATCTACACCAGAGTTGATGTTTGGAGGATATCTACTGTACTACTTTCGTGTATTTGAACGGCAGATAGGTTCAAACAAGCACTCTGTAAGTATTTATTGACCACAAATTGCTGTGTTTCCTTTCTTATTTGTTCAATTGTACGGAGTATAATTAGAGAACTTTGTCATCCTTTTTTGAAATCCAATATTTAATATGGTTCAATTTTTTATCCCCGTCTCTCTTTATGCAGGTGTTTATCTTGTACTCCTTAATTATGTCGTTGCTGCTTGAGGTCATTGCAGTAGCTCTTCTTAAAGGTATGCTACATGCTACCATGATTATCTTCATTGTGGGACTAGTTTTCACCGTGTGGTACAACTGCTTTAAAATGTAAAAAGAAACTAGGCAACCCAAAAGTTCTTATAGGTCGCTTGTCTGTCATGGTCAACTGTGCACAGGGTTTAAGAGTACACGGGTTGACTAATTTCTTCATGTACTTTTACTTAGAAATATGTACACTTATGCATTTTCATAGAGTACCTTGAAACTGAACCTGCATTGAGTTTGCTTTTGTCTTTTGGCCTTTGCTGCTTGCTTGCATAGTTTATATCTGTGCTTCATGTTGCAATTGTCGTTGATGTGAAAATCACTTAAATTGTTTTCCTTTTTTATCAAACTTGTTTGTGTTTATTTTATTTTGCAGATCCATCCTTGAACATACTCACATCTGGCCCCTACGGGCTTATATTTTCTGCATTTGTACCCTTCTTTTTCGACATTCCCGTTTCAAAACGTTTTCATGTATTTGGCCTCCGCTTCAACGACAAGTCTTTCATATATTTAGCTGGCATTCAGGTGATTTAGGTTCTAGATTGGTCATAATTTAGTGTCTCCACTTATTATTATGATCTAATTCAAGAACTGTTTTTTTTTCATATAAACCCCCGCGCCCTCTTCTCTCTCTCTCTCTCTCTCTCTCTCTCTCTTCTCCCAAAACAAAAAAAAAACTTCATCCATATTAAACTAAGTTTCTTTCTTGCAGCTTCTTTTGTCATCCTGGAAGAGATCTATTATACCAGGGATCTGTGGCATCCTTGCTGGTTCCTTATATTGGTTAAATGTCTTTTACATCCGAAGAATGAAGGTTATATAATTTTCTACTTTATTTTACTTTTTATAATTATTGAATAGAAAACTCTGTAGGGGGCGGAAACCTTGCAATACGCCAGCCAAGAACCCAGATCACATAACAAAAGCTATACACTCCTAGGTCCAAAACCCCTCCATGAATAATTTTTACGGTACTATTGTTCTGCTAAATACAATTTTCTTATCAAATTGACTTGATGGATATTAGACAGAAGTCCCTTGATTATTACCTAATTAACACCAAAACAATCTGGACGGTGATTTGTGAACTCACCTCTTTTTTTTTAATTTAGAAATTGGTTATTGTTCAAGGTGGACGGGGGAACAGAGAAACTGAACTCAGCCCTACAAAAGAAGCCGTATTGGCTACTTGAGATTTCTTTAACAGGATGATATGCTCTCCATCAAGTCCCATAGGGATTCGATCCCCAATCTCGCCATTATGCAAGGGGTTACCGCTTGAGCTAGAGCTCATTTGTAACAGCCTAACAGGAGCCTTTTCAATATAATCAATTTCCACAGTATTAGTCATTGAAACTTTAGGGTGAAGCTTTTTGTATGTTTAGTCTTTTTATTGATTTTCTAAACAAGTGAATGGACTATAACTAGTGTCAACGATTTGTGGACTCCATTGGTGGAGTCTGGTGTTTCTTCAAATTCTTCATGATGCTTCTCCTTTTTTCCTATTTTTCAGTTTCCACAGTTCATTGCCTCATTCTTTTCAAGGCTTTCTTTGCCATATGTGGGGAGTACATCACCTGCAGCACCAACTAGAAATGTACCATCTTATGCAGGTCGCCTGGTACAGGCAAGTTAACATTTAATTTCCTGATCATTTTAGCATATGCTTGAGGGGATATGTTTCTCTCCCTATGTAATATTCGTTGGCAATTTTTGTGTTTGCAATTATAACTGTCTTTTTTATTCTTTTTCCGATTATGATCCTTTATCTACATTGTCATTCATTTATAATAACTATAATGAGCTTGGTTGGTTCCAGATGAACCGTCCTGCTCCTGTGGCATCATCATCCATGGTAGAGCCAGCAGAGGAATTGATAGCTACACTTGTTTCAATGGGGTTTGACAGGGGCTCTGCCAGACAAGCACTTATTCGTGCTAGAAATGACATCAACACTGCCACCAACATCCTTCTTGAGTCACAGTCCCACTGATTAAAAGAAAGGGAATCCAGATTTAGAATGAAATGATGAATCTCTGCGATACAAGGAGGCCGCCATCTAACAAAGCTAAAGTTGGATTAGTTTTGATGCTTCGGACAACCCATTGCCATGATATACTTTATTCTTCAGAGTGATTGTCTTCTCATTTTGGACTATTTATGTTAATTGTTAGCTATCTGTACACTGATTACTCCTGAAGGTAGAAGTGCCGCTAGGATTTTTATTAACTGCATGTCAGGCATACAGTTACTCGGTTAAAATGATGAATATATGTGTATAGTTGCAGTTTACATCTGCAGATTTTTGGTTGCTGTTTTAAATGATTTTGTAAATCCCCAGTTCTCCAGCAGAGTGTTCATGTATATTCTGGAAAGTTCGCCAGCTTGGTGGGATGGCCGTTCAAAATATTCTTTGATAGCTTATAGACATAGTTGTCAAACTAGTCATACAACTTGGACTCTCAAGTTCTGAATTGAGCGTTAAACAAGCTTGTATGTGACTCGCAAATATGAATACTCTTATTGGGCATACTAGGACTTGATTTCGGCTCCGAGCAGATAAACGAGTTAAAATCAAAAAAGAAAAGGGAAAGGTCAAACAATTTTAAGCATATAAATTTTTTTTCTGAATTTATAAAAAGAACATAAAAATCAATCGGTACAACAACGGTATGTGTTGATCCATAAAACCTAGTTATTAGGACAGAAATTTATAGTGGTAAAGGCAGCTCTTCTTTATTGCTTATTTCTATTTATATTTTTTACTTCATGCTTTATTTATGCTATAGGCTTTTTGATTTTATTTTTTCTTACATATCTCATGTTTTTATACGTAATTTTAATATATTTTACTAATTTCTTATGCGTTTCATAGTAAAAATAAAATACTGAACTATCTTGCAATCATACGAGGCATAGTGTAATGTGACTTGCTAAATTTGGAGAACCAAAAAAATCAAACTGCAAAATATACAATTTTTTAAGGATACATTTCATCATTTCTGTCTGGGACAAAATTACAAATGAGAATCAGTTTGTGATAGGAGAGAGTAATGAAAAATGAAACAACTGTACTACCTCACAAGCATGCAAGTCATAAGCCCTTGTTGTCATGAAATTATGAACTTGAATCATCCAAGAACAAACTGCAAGCATATGATAAGACCACACTCCCCGAGGCCTCACACAGCAATCAGAATCACATGAATGACTCCCTCTAAATTTGAACACCATGTTAAATTCATCCACATTTCTATTAGAATGCAACTGATTCAGACACATTCTATTACAGATGGCATTACAGTTGTGGCAAAAATAATCAAATAATTGAGCAGCTATACTTTCCTGTAATCATATAAAAGTAACAAACAGTTGTTTCTTGGAACTTGCACCACAATATACAAAGGGATAAGGGTGAAAGGCGCCAACTTCTCAGACCACCAGGACACTGTTCATGCAACAAACCATAAGATTCTGATCCGCAATACAGAGATACGTACAAAACGATGCAGAAAATTGGCCAACCACAATGTCAGCAGTCACCGGAAAAAATTTGGACGCGATATGAGGTGATGTCAGCAGTTGTCTCCATCTCGGGTATAAACAGGTATTTGCCATACCTTGGTATTCTTTTTTGGGTCGTCAGTAAGGCTGAGATCTGTATCATCTTCCTTGAATGTTCTAATGAATTTTTTAGAACCCATCATGATAAGCCTTTCTAACATGAACAGTTGGTAGTTATTCTCAACCAATGGATCCAGTATACTGCTGTAATTGGATGAATATGCTAACTTGTACCTGCAACATTCGTCAATAAGTTAAAAGGTGAAATTGGCTCCCACATAAGCGCAGACTACAGTTATATTTTCAAGTCACATAAAATTATTTCATTTTGTAAATTTAATATAATCGTATATTTTAAGCTTGAGAATTGCAACAAAACAAATTACCTCGCAGAGAGTGGTGAAAAGAAACCTGGTGTCCTCTCATTTGAAGCAATAAAAAGCGTTCGCCCAGGTGGAACCCATTTTGAAATTCTACAAAGAATAAATTCTGCACGTGTGTCCCTGTCAAGATGTGGATGTAAGCTCCTATCAACCCCATGCCCATCCTTCCTAGTTTTTATTTTATCACCTCGACGAACATGGATAGCATCGTAATCACCAAGGAGTGTCTTAATCTGCAGGGTTGGACATTACTTCATGAATGAGACCTTGACACAACACAAAATGAAAACACAAGTCCAACACATTGACCGACAGAATGTGATTGATAGACCATTAGACCTTATATATCGATTTATGTTTTGTTTCTTGGTCCAAGAAACGTATACTTAACTAATAGAATGGAAGATGATATTTAATTTGGAATGGGAGGAGACAAGTGATCATACTTTTACAAAGTTCAAAGCACTTTCTCATTGAAATCGCAAAATCAAAATTTGTACAGTAGCTACATGATATAACTAAGCCTCAGAAACTAACCTTCTCCGCTGCATCTCTTAGCTTCTTTGCAGCCATGGAAGGAAGAAATGAATATGGCAACATGATAGCACTGCGATTGTTTCGATCCTTGCACTCCATAAACCTGAACGATTAATCATGATTAATAACCGACTCAAAAAACTCGCCCAAATCACAAATTATGGTTTTGGCTGGGCAAAATCAAACCTTTTTATGGAAGTACAGGAAACACTGACTTTGCACATTGAAAATAGTTAATCAAGCAAACTGTGTTGCACGGAAAGAAAGGGAGATTTAGAGAGAGAGAGAGAGATAATGTAAACATTATCTTAGATATAGTGGATTTACCAGGAAAGAAGGCTTGCAGTCCTATTTATGAGCAAAATGTTCGAGTGCAGAGTTCGTTCTCTTAGATCATCCCGAGTAACTCCCGCTACATGAGAAACCCCTCTGGCTCCCAACTTCAGACTTGTTGATTGGACTCGATACCACATCTCTGAATTATCCAGAATTACAGGTACTGTCTTGGATATGAGATCTAGATCATACAAAGAATCCATGGCACAAGAACTAGCTGCCCACCTAAAAATCAGTTAAAAAACATACAAAATGCATCAAATGTTATTCCTTGGCAATTTTTCTTATAAGTGAAACTATAGCTCTGCCTCTAATCTGCTATTTAATGAAGCAGGAACTACATGTAAAGGGCTAGTAGAAGATAGCAGAAAGAAAACTCACAAGTTCTCCAAACTTTCATTATTGGACTGATGAAGAATTCCTTTCTTGTTATGTATTGGATTGATGCACATCCTAGAAGGCATCACAAAAGTTCTGCAAAACGAAAATGTGGCAATTTATTGTATCACTACTGGTCTTCTATTTTTCAAATAATGGACTAAGCATATTAATCTTGTAATTTGAGGACTCACCATAACTGAAATATAAGATGCAATGTCTGACTTCAGTTGACATAGTGAAACAAATCGACTGTGAGAGCTCAGAAATAAACCCTAAAATACGTGAGCGGGACACAGGAGCACCATATAAATGATTCCACAGTCTTTAAATCTGATAATATACGCAGTTAATATTACTAATATCTTCACCTGATCAATTAAGCATATTCACTCCTAAAAGATTTCAAAAGTCCAAAAGCCCATGCCATAAACTAATTTTACATTCAACTTCAATTATGACACATTATGATCTACTTATAAAGCAACAACCTTTCATACCTTTTAGCCTATAATGTTCAAAAACAACACAATCCAGAATGGAGATAGATTATATTACCTCTGGAGAAACATGGCCTCTTCAAGGGCACACCTAAGGCTGGATTCTTGATGCCCCAAACCCTCACAAGACCCACAGTGCTTTCCAGGACAGTCAATTCTGTTGCCCCAATACAAGTACTTTTCATGACCACTTAAATGTGGTATTTTACGAATAATTTTAAAGTTATTTGGGCTTTTTGAAGTGGAAAAGGTGGACCCATTTGTGGAAAAGAGAGAAGAAAGCAGGTACAAGAGAGCAACAACTGCAAGAACGGAGGTTGTGAGAATGAAAAATGAAGATCTTGGTTTTGAGGGCTTGTTCTTTAGGGCTTTGTGGATCGCCATTGGTATTGCAGGGAACTGAAGGGAAATAAAGGAAAAGATAACCTAACTATCCATTTTCTGAAAATTGAAAAATAAGAGCCTGGATATCATTTATTAATTCATTTTCTTGCCCCATAACGACGGGGTTCTGTTTCTCCTTTCAAAAAATCTCAAAATATTAATAAAGGTGATATAGACGTAATTTTAATTTTTGCCAAAGCATTTCCAATTTTTTCAATTCGTTCGGGCAAGATTAAATTTTTTTTCTTATAATTTTTTTTAATTTTTTTTTTGGGTATTTCTATTGTTGTGCACTGCACTAGTGAATGCCCATTTATAGAGTTCCCAGGATTTCTTTTGTTTTTGCTTCCCTCAATGATGCATCATTGCATTTCTAGTCTCTTTTTTTTTTTACCTTTTATTTTTTGGTAGGTAAAAGAGTGAGCCCTTTTTGCATACACTATAAAGCTCAAAACCCGCATCTATATTTGACATGGAGACGCAATGAACTACACCTTTCTGCTAAAATCCTCTGAAATTTGACAAACTTCTTAGCTCTCCGTGGGGCACAGCTCACAAACCTTGTTTTGCAGCATGGCCTTTCAGCTCAGCAACAACGAAGTTGAGGGCAGTTGCATGTTAGATTGTAACTCAGCATATTTTAATTAGATATGCAATTTCTAACTTATGTTCGATCACCTTCCGTAGGCCTACTTACTATGCCAGTCCTCCGTTTTGAACTCTACTTTTTTATGTTAAAGGCCCAGTTTATTACTATAAACATATTTCGATGCAATAAAAATATCAGCACTAAAATACCTATTACTACTTTGAAAGGTTCCGGAAAATGAGGAAGTAGCCCAAGATTCAAAAACCCAATCCATGCCATACACAAGTGGGATCGACTATTGGTTGACTCATTTCTGTTTTCCATATTGTAAGTTTGAGCCCATAAAAATTGGGCCTCAAGCTGGTTTGCGGTAGATATTGTTCCGTCATACTTCGAGCCCATTAGCTGTTTTATTTCTTTATTTTATAACGGAGACAAAGAGATGATCAAAAAGTAAAACGACTCCTGCAACGTTCCACACGTGAAAATTAGGCTTTTAATGTGCACTAATTTTTTAACAAACAAACCTATGGAAATATAGAGTGAAGATGGTCACCGACTCAGTCACTCACTACTGGACGTATTTTTGAGAATAATTAGATTTAAAATAAAATATACACAAAAGCCTCAAATTTTAAATAAACAAATATTCACTCCGTCTAGTCATGATGTAATCAACGTTGGATTTTTCAAACACATACTGTACTAAATTAAGAATTTAAGTTAACTGTCGAGTAATTAACCAACATGACTGTGTACTAATGTTAAAAAAAAAATTGAATTTAGTTATGATAATAAAAACAATTAATGTTTTTGGGTATCAGTAGTGTAAAACGATGGTGTCAGTCATGTAAAACGATAATTTTATAGTTTATTTTTATCTAATTATTTAAAAAAAACATAAATTTTATATATTGTGAAACTTAGAAGTTAAAAACATTAATTATATTATTGGGCTTGAATGAATATGTGATAATTTGTTTATTCTCTCTGTTCCGATAAAATTGTAATTCTTTTTTTTAAAAAGTTTTAATATTAATTGAAACAATTATTTTTTGAAAACTTTAACAATATAAATTGTCTAAGTTATTATGTATTTATTAAATATGATTTATTATTTTAATATTTTGGTTTATTATTTTATTGATTATTTCATTATTATGATGTATTATTTTAATTACTATTTTAATATATAAAATTATAATATTATAAAATATAATTTAAACAAATTATTTAGAATTAAATATAAATTTTGAAATCTATGAAAAAAAAAAACTGTTACGACTTTAATGAGGCAGAGTGTTAGATGTGCTACAGTTGGGAGCTGAGAGAGTGAAAATGTAGGCAGGCAGAACATTGACAAGAGCTTAATTAGGTTTTGGGGGGCGGGGTGTGTTTGTGGGGGTTGGCGGAAGTAATGATTGCTACCATGGACACACCTGTGGTGTGATGTGAGTGAGAGAGATAGTCATAAGTAGTAGTATAATAATAAAGTGGGCCCACAATGAGCACGCCGGTCAGCAGGCTGGCAGAGCACGACCCGACATTGACCTTCTTTGTGTGACGGCTTCTGTCGGCTCTTTCATCACCCCACCCCAACCACGCCTGCCACCCCGACCCCCACCACCCCTTTCCCACGCTTATCTCATCTATAGACTACGCTTTTGTACATAATTTTTATAATATTTTTTAAAAATTATGTGAAAAATAAAAATTAAAATACATAATATATATATATATATATATATATATATTGAAATTCGGGTTATATAACAGTCAAAATATATTGTATACAGTATTTGTTTGATAGTCATTTTATACAAATTTCAAAAAATTATAAAATAGAAATACACCAAAAAAATATGTTTAATAGATCAAATTTATATTTTCAAAAAATTGAAATAACAACTTAAATTCAATTTAAAATTTTTAATGTGATAGATTTAAACCATAAACTAAATTTTCATAAACCCTATCAAATAAAACCATAACGGAAGTCGTAAAAGAAATTATGAAGAGGGATTTCAGCCCGCCTTAAAAGATTACTAACACGTGATTTTTAATTAATGAAAATTTTACGTGATTTTAAAGTTCATAATTTAAAAAATTTTGATGTAATTTTAAAATGTCTTAATGTCCTCTCTTTATTAAAAGAGTAATACGAAAAATGAAACATGTAATAGTCATATCTAGTAATGATATATTTATGGTAGAAGACGGATGGGGATGATGGTATTGAATTAGGTTTGATGGTTGTGAAACGAATTAAACAATTTTACCGTATGGTAAATAAATAAAAATTGCAGTTTTCAAGTCCCATTAATCACGGCACGCTGAGGAAGCCTGCTGCCAGAGGAGAATCGAAACACATGTTTTGAGGAATAAGAGAATAACCGAACAGAAAATCTTCGTAAATCCAGATCGAGTCTCCTTGATTCCTGTGATAAGCTAGAGAATAACGTGTCTCTGTCTGTCCGTCTCTTGTTTTCTCTTTAGCTTTAGAATAGGACACATTTTATTCATTCTTCCTTGAAAGAACATCACCCACCACCACTCATTTTGGAAATTAACCAACCAAACAAATCAACCCTATCTATCTATCATCTTACCTACGTTTTATTCAATTGGCTTTTAATTATCAATTAAGAAATTATTTTAAATTCTTCTAAATATTTAATCATTACATATGTCAAACCCACCCACAATATTTAAAAGTTTTGTAGCATTATGAACTATAAAAAATAAATAAATTACTACGTTTATTCTTTTGCTTTTTTTTTTTTTTTTTTTGGCAAAAGAAGATTAATGTGCGTTCCCCATCGATACGGCTTAAAATTCTGTTGATCATTTTACCTAATTTGAAGACATCACTTTAATATCTTCAATGCTCGGGGAATTAGGATTGTACTCTCTACTTCTTTGATAAGGTTTCTGAAGGTAACCATTCTTTAGGTACGGTATTCTTCATTTGAATATTAATAACCACTACTTATATGATAACAAGAGCGGACAGAGAAGAAACTTCAATTTGATGGGGATCGGAATCAGTTTTCGTACTGGCTTAAGAGCATAGATGCATTGATCAACTTCGTAAGAATTTTGTTTCTAATTACCATTCAAAAAGTCCTATCGATACAAACTCCAGAAAATTTTTTCCATGAAAAAAAGTGGATATATTATCACTCTTTTGTTGCTAATAATAAACAATTCAAATAGACGCACAGAAGAAATGTCCATTACATTGGTAATACTTATAGCATATCATGTGTTTAATTAGTCCTTAATGATAATTATATCATGTAACTATTTTGTATTATTATTATTATGTGTTATTCACTTGTTGTCTCAAATTTAATTCAATTATTGCATTGTGTTTAAATTTATTAATTGTAAAAAAATAAATATAAATTTTATATAATTTAAATATAATACAACCGATAAATTAAATTTGAGACAACAAATAAAACAACAATTATAACAACAAACTTGTACTCTAAAATTCGTAATAATATAAATGATACAGTCTTTTAAACAAGAAACATCAAATTTCACATATAATATATATAACCCTTCTATTCTAAAATAAGAAATTTGTTCTAAAATAATTATTATTTATAATTTTCTAAAAAAATATAATAAATATTTTTTATATTACCCATATTCTCTCTCATATTTTCAATAATTTTAATCTCTAATTTATTTTCCTCTCTTATTCACAATTTAAAAATAAAATTAAAAATAAAATTAAACATTTATATTTATTGTTAATATTAATTGGTGTGTATGAAGTAAAGACTAACGTATAACCAAATATCACGCATATGTTCAGATCATTTATATGAAGCCAAGGAAGAAATCAATACAGATGCGATGCTACATACCTCACTGTATATCTAAAATACATATACTCTAATGAGTGCAGCCATAGTTCATGAAAATCCACAAAGTCAGTTTTAAATCAAGTTTTGATTCACACCATTCATAAAACTGGGCAGTATGTGCTTATTGAATTCTACGTTGCCTCTTCAATCTATCCGAACTTGAACGTTGGACTAAAGATCTCAATGCATCTTTTAGAAACTCAACAGCCTCGTCACTATGATCTTTATCACCGGACATAATCAACACATTCCTAATTCGGCCACCAAATGTGACCAATTCGGCTCTCAATGGACTCAACCGGAGCGATTTTAGGGTTTCGATTAGGTCAGGAATGAGATCAGATCGGTCTTCGCAGCAAAAAGAAGCTTTGATTAGTAATGTTTGGTCACTTAAAACATCGTTATAGCTAACTACGATGATGTCATCACTCTCAGAAGGAAAACACTCCAGATGCATGATCTCTGAGGTCTCCTGTTTTAGCTCTCTCAGTCGTTGAACCACCTTAGCTAGGAGAGAAGCTTTATCTGTCTGAAAAAGAAAATGAAACAATTAAAAATAAGATGAATAATTGGAAACCCTAATTTGAAACTTAAATTTAAAAAAAAAAAGTCAAACCGCTTTCCCAAACCTACGAATCCTAGCCAGAGATAATATTAGAAAGTGGTTTATTCGTTTCTTTTTTAGAATATTTCACCAAAAAAGCTAAGTTCTTACAAAAGAAATGATTGGATCTGATTCCTTATATGAAAAAATATCAATTAGCACATAAAATTACATACATCTATCTGAAATTAATTTTAATTCAGAAACAAACACAATTGATCAAAAATTAAAAAGATGTAGTATAGAATTACTTTTGAATTGCAAGGGAGAAGGGTACGGAGCGTATCAAGATGAGAATTGATTCTCTGTCGGCGGCGCTTCTCAGCTTCTTTATGATTCTGAGAAGCCGCGAGAGCTCGCGCCGTATTATCGTCATCTTTCACTAAGCCTCCTCCTTCCCACTCCGAAGAACTACTCATGCTCTGCATCGCCGCCGCGATCCCGTACGGCCCAACGTCTTCGTTCCTGGTCACAAACTGGGCAAAATCCGAGCTCTCGGCCCAAATTTCTGGCTGCATGTTGATGATGAAAGCCCTTTCTGTTTTTAGGTTTGTTGGGTCAAAGCTCCAGTTCTAGTTGGGTTTATGCCATGTCTTGGCTGGCTGCTTGGTGTGGGGTAAACTTATACTCTTCTCGTATTTAATCCAGGTGTTGTGTGGAGCGAATAGGATGTTTCCACGTCACTGGCTTGAGTTGATGCCACGGAGACCACTACCCCTAATTTAATTTAAGTTGGATAGGTACTACACCGTATAATGTTTATTTTTTTAATACTAATGTTTTAGATACACTAATAAATTCACAAATTGATGGGCTAAAATCTAATCAATTATAAAAATAAATTCTATTAATGTAGTCAAAAATATTTGATATATCAATTTGTGCACATAATTTCATCTCATTAGTTAAAATATACTCAGAGTCTTGTTTGGCGCTTTCCATCAATTTTATTTTTCTAGAGTAATTAAACTTCTTCTTTTTTTAAGAGAATAGTGACATTAGTTATACTATGTATTATAATCACATCATATTAAAGCATCAACCAATAATTAACTCTCATATCAATCACATTAATATCATAATAAATAGTTAAAAATCGTAATGATAAGTGAGAATAAATTCTACGTCATTAATTTGAATCATAATCCCATAAATAAAAATAAAATTTCACTTAATTAAGTAAGAAAAAAAATAAATTACATATACTACACGTAAGAGATTCAAACCTAAGACTCATTACTGCTTTGTATTCATCGGAACTAAAAGAGAAAGAAAAAGAGACCTTAAAATTATGATAAATAATATTTATCCTCTAAAATGAATTATAAAATATTTAAAAGTGCACTTATTTGTAAACTGTACGTGCAATCATTCTTAGAGGGTAACAAATTACCATTAAGCCTAGATGATTTGCTAGATTTTGTGAGAGCTAGACCACTCCGTGGGCCTAGTAAGAATCAGCCCGAGAAGATCCATGGGCCTAGAAAGAATCGGGTTGAGAAGATCCTGCACACGCTTTGTAGGCCCAGTTACATTTTTGTTGATGGGTGATTGGACGCACGTACTCAAGATAATCATTTAGTTTTTCTTTTTTTTTTTTTACAAAAAACAATAAAATTTATTAATAAACCAGAAACATTACTTAATAAAGAGTACACCAAAAATCCGTTTAATATATTATTGATGGGTGATTGGAAGCATATACTCAAGATAATCATTTAGTTAAACAACCTGATTAATCATTTCTAACACTGCGACCACATCAAAACAGTTGGTCTTTAATTAGTTGTATATTCTAATATGCGGAATCCCACTGAAAAAATAGTAGCAAAAAGAAGAAAAAGGGTCCCACTCTTGGAATTAATTAGCAGCCCCATTAGTTAACTGGTACTAATTGTGTGCTTTGATTGGAAAGGTGTTACTTAAAATAAGTGTTTTTCTTTCTACCGTTTAATTAATGTGCTTGTCGCTTTTGTGGAGCATGTTTTACCCAAAAACGTGCTATAACGTTTATATAAATCATAATGATGGGAAGAATAATTATTTTCTCCTAAACTTAATTAGTTTTTTTTAATTAAATTGGGAATAAAGTCCATAATGAAGAAGGCGGCTTAATTATGATGTTTTTCAAAAGTATATACACATACATTCATCCTCTTCCACACTTTCTTTAATAATACAGTAGTTAGTAACCAGTAACACGTTGCATTTACTATCTTCATGAATAGATGACATTTACTCTCTCACTTCCAAAACTAATAGTGACTATTCTTTTTTATGTTCGGTTTATAAGAAATTATTTTTTTTATATATTTTAATTATAAACTTAGATAAAAAAATATATAATTTTTAAAAAATAATATATTTGAAATACACATTATTTCGAGTAAAGCTGAAAATAAAAAACTTACACTCTATTTGCTTCAAAATATTATAGCACTACTAATTTTAAAGAGTTGACTTTAAAGATTTTAAAATTTAGAATTGTATGATTTTATTATAGTCAATATAATTATGAAAATCTAAAACTGTTTGAAAAATACGAATAGTTGCATTAAAAAAAAATATTCAAACTAAAAAATAATCATGTTAATTTAAATTAAAAATATTCAAAATCAACATTCAGAGTCAATGGACTCTCTTATATTTTTTAATGTGAATAGTATTTTAAAAAAATATTTATAATTTTTGAATGGAAGAGTACCAAAAACTCAAACAATTGGATATCCATTGTAAATTAGTTGGTGTTATAAGAACACTATGTTCTAAACATAAATAGACAAAAACAAAATAAATTTATATAAAGTCTCAAATGAGAAACAGTTACGGCAAGATATATGAAAAATTCGCTATACTGAAAGTATAATACATATAGAGAAAACTTAAACTGAATTTTAAATGCATATACCTTTGTATTTTCATAAAATTGACCAACGATGAAACCATTAAATCAAAGCTCCAAATTACATATATGTTATCAAACCCAATAACAACCCAATAAAAAAATAGATCCACAAATTTATTTGTTTTATGAGATTTTCAATCATTATAAATTTTACTCCATATTTTAATTCACGCTTGATAAAATGAATCCGAATAACAAAAATCGAGACAAAACAATCGACAATACAAGAGGATCAAAAACTGAAATTGGCAAAAACAAGAGGAAGTCCCTATCGATTTTTATGTGTATGCAGTTGCAGGATACACACAATGAAATATATTTCCAGATCCAGACACAACATTATCACAAACATCATTAAATATAAAACACCCATCCTCCGACAATTCCGTGCACACTTAATACTACATCTGTTTTTCTTCAGGCATTATACGCGTACTACACATAAATCAATAAACGCCTACTGCAGACGTTACTGTATTATTCATATGTTTATACCGTTCCAGGCAAACTTATTTATAGCAGCAGTAGCAGCAGCTGCTGCCTCCCCTACCAGTTTCACCGAATCTCATCCACTTCTTTACGGAATCATTAACCACTCATGTGAAACAAACGTTCCCACTTTTATTTTTCATCCACAAAACAACTGTACAACTCTTAAAGTGTAAATGGTTACACTTTTTGTTCCAAAATAATGAGTTTATTTTTAAAATAATATATATTTAATTCAATAATAATAACATAGTAGTGTAATTGTTACAAAAAATTCGTAAATTTTGTAATATCATTTAATAATATCATCAATCAATCAGAATCATCTCCAAATTGATTTGACTGATGAAATTCATGTGGTAAAATGGAAGCACTGAAAAAAAAAAAATGACTGTTAAAAACATACACTTGATTTGATTTGACATTAGTTAAAAGCCTGGTTGATGACAATAACGTTAGATAGAGTAAAATAAAACAAAGAGAAGCATGGTCCTCGTAACAAGTCCATGTTTTCTGCACAAAGAGAATAGAGATACCCGGTTAGGTTTAAAATCTTTTTGACTCGTTCCAAAAGGTCGAAAGCAAAAGGATATACCCTTAATATTCTCAGTTACAGCTCACACGCAGCTTCACTTTCTTCATCAGAAGAAGGCAGAAAGGGAAAAGGGTTCATAACAAAGGGGTAAAAGAGACAACAAAGATCTACTAGATAGCTACTACTAATAAAGGTCATCATCTTTCCAGGGTACACTTTGTTCTACTCCCTGTATCAATGACAGGAGTATAATCTTTCATCGCTTTTTATCATTTCCTCCCTCTCTCGGTCTCTTTACTAAAAAGTCGCTACATATTCTTTTTCCTTCTCAGTTAGATGCCCAAAAATAAACCATTAGTTACAATCAAAAGGGTGAGCTTTTCGACCACAGCAGGATCAGGGTTACTAACTTCACAGCATTAGCAAGATGTAGTAAATTAGTGTAATGGGTAGGGCTATCAGCATCCCAAATATAACCCTGCACCAAATAATAATACAAACCAATGCACCAATTAAAATTAACTACGTTAAAAAAAGATTTAAACCTGAGATAATTTGGTTATTTAGTTTAGGGAAGAAAAAAGATGTCGAGATCTAACCCAGTGCTAAGTATGTCAGGATGAACATTGTATTCTTTAGCAAAGACAAAAGGGACAATTCCTTGTGGAAGGGCTGCCTGAAAATGCAAAGTTCAAATATGTACGTAAAGCCATTTAACAAAATATTTAGAAAATATAGGATAATATTATGCACAAATACCATTTACCTGCACTATCGCAATATGCAACAAAACTCCTCTCAAACCAACCGCAATTGAGGCAGCAGCCATGACTGCAGGACCGGTGAGGAATCGAACAGCCATAGCGAAGGCAGCAATTGAGTTCCCACATGCAATGATTCTAGGCTGTAATGCCATGAATAGACCTGCAATTCCACAGTACTATCAAGTAGGTTACCTAACACAAACTAGACAACAAGACTTAGAACCAATATTCGAACGTACCAAGACTAAACATAGCCATTCCAAGACCAGCGTCAGACAGAATGGCTATTGATTTTGCAATTATAGCAGGCATTTCAACATTCCATCTGTGTAAATATTTTAGCAAATGATGAGTCAATAATTCATACTCCATATAGAATGCAGTCTTCAAAATCTGAAAAAGACAGTGGTTTAATTTTGCGTACTTGTATGAGATCAAGGACCAGGTGAGGCCGAAGAGGCTGGAGTACGTGTTTGGATTCCTAATGAGTTTCCGCCAGACCATAATCAAAATGAGTCTGGTCATGACACTTGCAGGTGGCATGGCAGTGGCCTTGTTTTCCCCATTATCCATGCACTTGGGGCGCAGCTCAGTGGTAGAGCTTGAACCAAGCTTGGATAGCACAGGCCCTTCCCGATCAACTCCAACCGGGACTTGTCTGTTCCCGAAGCTAAACTCATCCCGACCAAATTCATCATACTCTAATTAACAATTAGATAAATCAGATGATAAATCAAACGAACTAAAATATGATATTAATGTATGTCAATGGCAACTAAGAAACAGAAGTTGTGCAATTGATGCAAGATATTCACATCATCAACCAGACAACGTGGATAATAATAAAATTACAACATTTATAGAATTCTGTTACCAAAAGAGATATAGCTTAATTGGTATCCACCCCCTTCCTACAACTAAGAGGCCGGGCGTTCACCTCAGCGGCATCATCTGTTGTCTGAAATTTCAAGGGTTTATTTGATGTACAGATGCTTGTCCGCATGGATGTGTTGAATTTCATAAGCTTATGGGCAGCCAAGTGTTGAGGTTGGTTATAAATGTACCCGATAAAGAAAAATGGAATTCCGTTATCAAAGGAGACAAAAAAGACCACAATTTCAGGCCTTACAGCATACGAAGCAATATAAGAACAAGAAGCCCATACTTTGGGCAACTATAATAACCCTGAAAAAGATAACAAACTAAACCCACTTCGCTTACAAACAAATAAGAAACCCAAGTCCAAAAACAGACTTAACTTTAAAAAAAAAACATAGTTACATCAAGGCAAGTCCAAGAATATGTACATAATCACATAAAATTATTCATAAGAAAAAAACAAAATATGCAACTAGTCAATGAAAAACAAACCAATCACCGTACAATTACAAAAAGAGTGTCAAAATCAAACCTTTAGGATGAGCAACCCCACTAATGTCATTCCCATACTCTCCTCCCCTGAAGACATGAATCCCACCTTCAGAAACTGGAGAAGCACTTGAACTCCAAACAAACATATGAAGATCTTTGCCACCATCTACCCCATTTGCTTTCTTCTTAGCCCCTGGACCAGCAACCGGAGAAAAAATTCCGGCACTAGGCGGTGCAGGATACCCTGCATTTCCCTGCCCATAAACTCCATTACCCTTTGTATGATTCCCAAAACCCCCATTTCCACTCTCCTCGTCAAACCCCAGGTTCCCAAAATTAGATTGCCTTGGGCTCACATTACTAGCATTTTTTCCATTCACCATTGAGTAAAAATCAGTATGGTTAAAGCTTGAACCCCTAGGTGTTGGGTTTCTTGATGATTGAAGAGAATAAATCTCAGCATTTGTCAAATTTGATGGCCTTGGTGTTAAAGAAACACCAGAATTAGGCCCATGTGACCTCCTCGAGAAAATTTCAGACCTTGAACTAGTTGATTTTCTCACCGTTACATGTAATTTTCCATCTTCCCCAACCTCAGCCTCAGTTTGTAATGGCTCTTTCCCATCTAAAGACAAGATATCAGAGTCAACTTTGAATGATATTATAGAGGCAGCAGTGTCTGGAAATTGTTCAGCAATTAGAAGCCTTGCTCCCCTATACTCAAACAAGAACAACATCAAAGTGTACCAAATGATACATTGTAGCACAACTATTTGAACCATTAGGCTTCCTGAGTCATTCCCGTACATGCCTTTTAAGAGAGGAATGCCCATAACAAGAGTGTTTGGGAGTGTGGACAGGGAGAAGAGAGTAATTGACCATTCTAGGCAGCCTCTAGAGCTGGTTCTTGACCAAATGGCTAGAACAACAAGGATTATGATCTTTTGAAGTGTGTCAGCAGCTATGAACCTGAAGTTCATGGCATAGGGATTGTTCGAGGAGATGAAGTGAAAGGAAAGGAGAGGGACTGCGAAGAGGGCTACAAATCTGTTGATGCCAGAACACTGATCAGGGGTGAAGATTTTCCACCATTTCACTGAGCCATAAGCCAAGATCATAGCCACATAGAGTGGGACAACGGCTGTGAGGACATGGTAAAAGTCCGTGAGTGTGATCATTTTCTCGATTTGAAATGGGTTAATGTGGTTATTGAGGAAAACCCAAATGAAGATTTTGGGAGAATCAGATAAAACCAAGATGGGGTTTCACCATAAATGAGAGAAAAAGTTGTTTTTTACTCACTTTCGAGAACTCACAGAAAATGGTTGTACTACTACAGATATATGGATGTAATGAATGTACAGAAAAATACCCAGTAGAAAATAAGTTAAATCAGCCCATATTCATAGTTTCTTGAAACCAGATGGAGAGAGAAAAGGTAATGATGAAGGATGGGACTGTAAGAACACGCCGCCGTGGAGTAGTGAGTGGCCTGATTTTCCGGCGTTAAGAGAGAGAGTGAGAGGGTAATTGAGTGCAGAGGCAGAGAGGCGTGGGAAAGCAAAGAAGTGATGTGTTATATTTATTGGAAATAAATGGCCGACAGAAATAAAAGCTGGGGCCTTTTGAGAAGCTTTTTAGGAGTAAGTGGTCGTTTGGTAGTTGTGTTGGAAAATTGTTTTCTCTTGTTCAAGTTGAATAATAATATTTTAATTTTTTATAAAATTTAAAAATTTTGTTTAATATTTTTTCTGTTCAAAAAAAATAAATTTTATTTTATTATTTTGTCTCATAAAATAATTAGTCAAATTTTATTTTTTTTAACGGATGGAGTATTATAATTTAAAAAATAATAATAATAATTGAAATATTAATATTATAATTTTAAAAAAATGAATAATGATTAAAGTAGTATGGTATATTATTGATATTATAATTTTAAATAAAATAATAATAATTAAAGTAATATGTTTTAGTTGATAAAATAATGGTAATTTAGATAATTAATATTATTAAATTTTCTAAATTAGGTATGTTGCAATAATATGAAACGTTTTAAAAAAATAAGTGTTGCAATATAAATAGGACGAATGGAGTATGAATTTAAATGTAGCAAGAAAATATATATTTAATAGTTTATATTTAAATTTAAAAATTTTAATTTAAATAAAAAAAATTAAATTATAAATTACAGTGTGCTAAGTTGAGAAGGCTTTTATCAAATACTCTGTAAATTATAGTGTCTTGATGATGAGACATACTCTGTAAATTATAGTGTTTTGATGATGAGACGGAGAGTTGAGTGTCTATAAATATTTCTCTCCTCACTAAGAAGAATATGAGATTAAATAATTTTTTTATTATTTTGAAATAAATAATTTAAATATATATTTTAACAAAAATATATCTTATATATTTAGAAATAAGAATTTTATGAATATATTTTAAAATTTTGAATTTTTTTAATTATTATTTTTTGGGACAGAGAGTACGTTACAGAGAGTAAAGGGTATCTTGCAACAAAGGAAAAGCAGAATCAGATCTTAGTTTTGTGTGAGAGGAAAAAGACCAAACAGCATCCCGGAGAGAAAGAAAAAAGAGAAGAAAAGGGAAAACAAACCACACAGGGCAACTGAGGTGAGAGTGCCTTCATAAGATTCTCTCCACTTTATTTTTTCTTTTTTGTAATTTATTTTAAATTAATTTAAAATATTGGAGTCCACTACTTATTGGAATCTTTACGGTAAAATATTTTCTGCTTTCCCTCTGTCGGGTAAAATATTTTATTTCGGGGCCCACTCTCTCTCTCTCTCTCGCTCGCTCTCCTGGTTTCCAAGTACTCCTGTGTGAGAGTGGACATAACCTAAGAAATGGCGCATGGTACAAAGCCACTTTCGTCAGCTGCTACCGGTGTTTAAGATTTTAGGTAAAGCAGTGCGCCATGGGAAGTGTAAAAATGGGTGTCAGGTGTGTGTGTAGTAATTCGGAGGGGGTTGGGGTGGGTTCATATTTCAAAAACAACCTGGAGGAGGAGTGCTCCATTTTATTATTTGGATCGATCTTGCCATTAATGTTCTTTCTTCCACTTTCAGATTGAATATATATATTCTTGAAAGCCCTAGTTTTAGGTCATGTTTGGATGACTTTTTCAAGTTTCGAAGGTCTATATTATTGTTTTAATAAAAGCGGCTTGTTAGTGTACAACATTCTTTGGCCTAAAAAGTCTACTAAAAGTTTATGTGTTCGACCATGTTTTAACTTTCCTTCCGGTGAAACATTCTGTGGTGGACTTGATGACTTTCCAACAAGTGCTCTTTGAGGACAAATTAAGGAGATTTTCTCTTCTCTTTGATATGTGACCAATTAGACATTAGGCATTTTAAATAATACAATAGTAATCATTTTTAATCCTTAATTAAGAAGGAAGTGTTGCACTTGATTAATTTAAACGTATTAATTATTTTGATAGTATATGTGAGAATGTTGAGAAGGCATGATTCTCCGGGTTAATTTTGTGTTCTCCAAATTTTGTCTTATGCATAGTTTGTTATCATATGCTGTTAACCTAATAAGTACTCCAATAGTCAACATCTCAGTATAAAAATACTTACTACCTACCAAAATACCAACTAATTAGAATATTAAAACCATGATTTGTATTAGATCACTAGTATTTCCCAATTATTTTTTCATCTTTGTTATCTTAGGTCCCTTTTTGTCATAACTTATTATTAGTAAATCTCAAAGTTGTTTTTTTTTTTTTTGTTTAATAAATAAATTGTATTGACGTGTTATTTGTAATAAGTGACATACAATATTTTAATGCACAAAAAAAAATATTAGTAATGAGACTTTTTTTTTTCAAGTTTATTTAGGACTTATTTAATTTATAGCAAAATAACATCATTAGCCGTGAAAAATGATCGAATTTGTCTTTGACATATTTTTAATATTATTTTAGTTGTTTTAAGAAAAAATATGAAACATATATGCCATCTTAATAAAAAAGTTAAATTGAATTAACTGTCAAAAAAATTATAAGTTATTTTCAAATAAATTACGTTAAACATGACTTAATCATATAGTCTTTGTCATTACATTATGCATCCAAGTATTTCTCTTGTCCACGTTGGTTACTGTGACAAATGAAGCTCCAAGTATATATGTCTTTTTATGTAAAAGAAAGCTGCAAGTTGTAAGGGTAGAAATTCGAACAAGAAAGGTAAAAAAATAACTGCTATTAAAATAAAAAATAAAATAAATAAATAACAGAATACTACAATTTTTGGGGCATTCAAAGGAGTCAATTTGCAAAAGACAAGTGAAACTGCAAATAAAATCAGTTGAGTGAAACAAAACATTGCTGGGAAGGGGAATAAAATCCCAAAATGCTGGAATAATTTAAGCTTTCCAAGGAATATTATATTGTATCACTAGGACTGTTGGATTAATTTATTTTTTTTATTGTGAATTAAAAAAAAAAAACGAAAAGACGCTTCAAATCGACATCATTTTTCTTGAACAAAAAATTACATGGACGATTTTGAAAATTTCTTTCCGAGTGTTTTTTAAAGAAAAATTTTAGATGGATTTTACAATACAAATAAATATTTCGAATATCTTCATGTTAGTAAAATACTTCTGGTTGTTTAAGTATATATATATATATGTACATATATTTATAAAATATGTGCCATTTTTCAATCATATGAGGTCAAGAAAAGGACCCCCAAAGTACGCGTATCTCATGTATATTTACATAGCCTCGACAGAACATGGCCCACACGGGACAAAAAATTAATTTTCTTAAATTTTCAAATTTGTTTCAACTTACCCCGCCCTTTTTTTAATTTTTTTTTTAAAGGTTCAGACTGGCCTGCCTATAGAAAAGTTAATCACTAAGCAAATAATTAAAATCAAAAATAATTATGAAACAATGAAATTGACAAATAAAGAGTTTCAAAGTCCATAGCTTTATTAACTTTTCTATTCTGATCCAACTTCTCTAATGCTATGTTGACTATAGGCTGGTGGGAGCCTAAATACCACAGTCGATAAATAAATGTGTAGTTTATTAAAATAATAATTATTTATACAAAATTATTTTAAATATATAATATTTTAAAATTATTTATTAAAAAACTTAATCATGCAAATGTCAACTGTATGCAAAAATATCATTAATCCTTATAATTTATGTTTGAAGTGAAGTTATAAGGCATTATTATTATAATAATATAAAATAAGTAAATAAATAATTAAATACAAGCTTTCGAAAATATGATTACTTTACACCATTGTGATAAGTGATAACTGTGTTGCCCAACTTTAAATTAAATAAAAATTTGTGTATTTTGATTATTTTTTTTTATATATATTTGACATTAGTATAAGTAGATTATTCAATAAAAATCTACATATGTTATATTTAACCTGGTCTCGTATAAATTAAATGAGATTAATAAATAATATTTTATACTCCAATTAAAGGTTACTAAAATTTGTGTACATCTTAGATCATGAATCAATAACTGTGTTTAATTTTAGAAATAAATCCCAATTATTTTATTTTTCAGAAATAAAATATTTAGAGAATCTCAATTAATTTGTATTTTATATTTTAC
>JAUMHB010088265.1:0-11389 GCA_032359685.1 Pittosporum tobira
CTCCAGCCCAGAAGGCTAAGGCTCTTATCTTCATCTGTCACCACTTACATGAAGATTTAAAGGTTGAATATCTGACTAAGGAGAACCCTGTTGTTCTATGGAAATCCCTGAAGGATTGTTATGATCATCAACAATATATGGTTCTTCCTCATGCCAGGTTTGAGTGGATCAATCTACATTTTCAGGATTTTAAGTCCATAGCAGAATACAATTCTGCTATTCACCAGATTGTGTCACAACTGAAACTCTGTAGCCAGCAGATCACAGAGACTGAAATGTTTGAGAAAACATTATCCACCTTCTATGCCAGAAACCTTGTACTCCAGTAGTAGTATAGGGCAAAGAATTACTCCAAACATTCAAAGTTAATCTCTACACTACTTGTCGCAAAAAAGCATAACTAGTTGTTGATGCAAAACCATAATTCTCGTCCTGCTAGATCTGTACCTCTGTATGAAGCACATGTTGCACATTATAAAAATAAGGTCCACATGCATTGGAATGGCAAAAGGTATAATTTGAAAAACCAGCCTAATAAAAGCCAAGATAGAGGTCCACATGGCCCTAGACGTGGTCCACAAAAGAACAAATGTCAAGAAGTACCTAACCAGGTTGCTGTCAATGTTTGTCATAGATGTGGTTGAATGGGGCATTGGTCTTGCACTTGTCATACTCCAAAACACATGGTTGACCTCTATCAAAGAGAACAAGAAGAGAGAAAAAAAAAAGTCAACTTTGCAAAAATGTCTCCAATAGATAATAAAAAGTCATCTCTAGTTACTACGTCTCTTGATATTGATCATTTTGGTGATTTAGATTGAATTAACATATATATAGACGAGTTAAATCGCATTTACAAGCTATATGAATATAGTTATTACTAGTGTGTGTGTGTGTGTGTGTGTATTATTCTAAGTTTGTATTAATGTTTATTCACATTCATGTCTTATTCTCTTTATTTTTATGTTAATAAAAAATGATGCTACACAATTACCTCGAGGAGAACAATGGTATTCTTTGTCTTATCGATAGTGGTACTACACATATTATCCTCTAGCAGAAGAAGTTTTTTTGAAACATTGAAAAAATATGAAAGGAATATTACCACTATTTCAGGCGATGGTAAATTAATTATAGGTTCCGGAAGAGCATGTGTAATACTACCATTGGACACATAAATTATTATTAATGATGCTTTATGTTATTTACGTTCTAATAGGAACTTAATTAGTTTTAAAGATATTTGTTCCAATGGATTTCACGTTGAAATCGAGACTGATGGTGGTAAAGAATACTTGTATCTCACCCAGATGAGTGGATACAGAAAATAAATTATGGAAAAGTTACCATCATTATCCTTCGGGTTATATTATACTTATGGTAATAAACATGTTACGATGAACCTGAAGTTCAAAAATCCAAAAGGTTTTCAGATATGGCATAACCGTTTGGGTCACCCAAGGTCGAATATGATGCGCCAAATATAGCACATTCAGTTGGACATCAATTAACAAATCATGGGATCCCTTCACCCACTGATTATATATGCAAGCGCCGAGGGTAAATTAATCGCACAATCGTCTAGTACTAAAGTAAGGGTGAAATCTCCTATATCCTTGCATATAATTCAAGGAGACATATGTGGGCCTATCTACCCTGCATGTGGACCTTTCATGTACTTCATGGTTCTGATTGATGCTTCAATGTGATGGACATATGTTGATTTGTTGTAGACGCGCAATTTGACAATATGACTTTTGTCAAATTGCTCACTCAGCTGATTAAATTATGTTCACAATTTCCTGATTACCCGATCCAAAAGATCCGGTTAGATAACGCTGGTGAGTTTACGTCTAAGGCTTTTAATGGCCATTAGGATAGACGTGGAGCATCATGTGTCGCATACTCATACTCAGAATAGCCTAGCAGAATCTTTAATTAAACGCCTGAAAATGATTGCTAGACCATTGTTGTTAAAGGCCAAATTACCCTTTAGCTTATGGGGACATGCGATATTGCACGCTGCATCACTTATTCGAATTCGACCCACTGCATATCATGAATAATCCCCAATTCAACTTGTACGTGGATGTGAACATGATGTTTCCCATCTGCGCATTTTTGGTTGTGCCGTATATGTTCCTATACCACCTCCACAGCGTTCCAAAATGGGGCCACAACGTAAACTTAGCATATATGTGGCATATATATGGAGTCCCAGAAAAGTGAATTGTTTACGTCCCGGTTCGCTGATTGTATATTTGATGAAGCACATTTTTCGGCATTAGGGGGAGAAAGCCTGAAGCTTATAGAATGTCGCAAAATTTCTTAGAAAGAAGACCAAATGAATTATCTTGATCCGCGTACAAGCATGACTGAACTTGAAATTCAGAAGATCATTAACTTGAAAAACTTAGCAAGTAAACTGCCTGATGCATTTACTAATCATAAAGGGGTGACTAAGTCCAATATTCCTGCAGAAAATGCACCACCTAGAGTGGAGATCCCCTCAAGACTAAAAATGTCTGATGAGCCTAGTCAACGCTGGAAGCGTGGACGACCCACAGGGGCTAAAAACATAAATCAGCAAAAAAGAAAACAAATTCAGTCACCTAATGTGTCTTATGCAAAGATTAATCCTGAAAAAAGTAATCCCGGTAAAAGTAGTGCAGTTGCTTCATATAACAATCCCGGGAAAACGGAACGGCCAAGTCCTATTGTTATGGGAAACGACGAGGATTTGGTTGATGTTAATATAGAAGTTGTAGTAAACTATTCGAATACGGGAATGAGATATGATAGAATTACAATTGTCATTGATGACTCCTTTGCTTCCTCTATAACGCTTAATATCTAAAAAGATAATCTGGATCCAGAATCAAAAATCATTCTTGAATGCCAGAAGCGTTCAGATTGGAATAAATAGGAGAAGACAATCATGGTAGAACTAAACTCGCTTAATAAATGTTGTGTTTTTGGACCTATTGTCCGAACACCCAAAGATGTTTTTCCTATCGGATATAAATGGGTGTTTGTACGAAAATACATTAAAAAGAATGAGGTGGTAAGATATAAAGAAAGGCTAGTTACCTAATGGTTTTCATAGAGACCCGACATAAACTTTGATGCCGCTTAATCTTCCATAATGGATAGTATTACGTTCCGTTATTTGATCAGTATGGCAGTAAATATGAATCTTGATATGCATTTAATAGACGTCGTGATTGCACATTTGTATGGGTCACTTGACACTGACATTTATATGAAAGTCCCTGAAGGATTTTCAATTCTCCATATGGGAAAGAATGAAAATAACAGCATGTACAGTATTAAGTTGCAAAGATCATTATATGGTCTTAAACAAACCGATCGCATGTGGCACAAACGGTTAAATAATTACCTCCTACAGCAGGGATATATAAATAATGTAATATGTCCATGTGTGTTCATAAAAAAGTCATTGAATGACTTTGCCATTAAATTTGTATATGTTAATGACTTGAATATAATCGAAACTCCGAAAGAGCTTGTAGAAACTTGTTCTTACATGAAGAAGGAATTTGAAATAAAACACTTGGATCAAACTAAGTATTGTCTCGGCCTGCAGATTGAGCATCTACTAAAAGGAATTTTATTCAACCAGTCTATTTATATTGGAAACATTTGATATAGATAAATCTCATCATCTCATCATACTAATGGTGGTTCGTTCACTTGAAGTAGACAAAGACCTATTTAGACCTAAAGAGGATAACGAGGAAGGATTAAGACCTGAAGTTCCTTATCTTAGCGCCATAAAAGTACTGTTATGTATTGCAAATTGCACCAGGCCCAACATTGCATTTGCAATGAATGTTCTAAGCTAAACACAATACAAATCCAACCTGAAGATATAGGAATGACGTTAAACATATCTTACGTTATCTTTGAGGAACAATAGATCTTGGTTTATTTTACTAAAGAAATAGGAATTTATCATTGGTTGGATATTCAGATACTGGCTATCTGTATGATCCTCATAATACCAAGTCACAAACTAGTTATGTATTTCTTAGTGGAGGCACGACAGTTTCATGGAAGTCAGGAAAACAAAGTTTGGTTGCTACTTCCTAAAATAATTATGAGATTATTGCACTATTTTAAACTGCTAAAGAATGTGTTTAGTTAAGAACTTTGAAACGCCACATTCAAAATTCGTGTGGCTTGTCCTCAGTTCATGATGCCCTCACTATACTTTTTAAGGACAATGCGACTTGCATTGCACAAGTACGTGATGGATTTATTAAAAGTGACAGAACTAAACATATTTCACTTAAGTTATTTTATCTGCATGAACTCCAAAAGAAGGGTGAAATAGATATCCATCAAATCCGCTCTAGTGACAATCTTGCATATTTGTTCACTAAATCTCTCCCTACTTCCAAATTTGAGAAACTTGTAAATGGAATAGGGATGCTTCGCTTTGGAAGATTACTTTCATCTGGGGGAGCAAATTAACCATCCCTGAAGGATGGTACCCATAAGGTTTATAAATGTCCGTTGACATGAGGGGGAGTATTATACGCGTTGTACTCTTTTTTCTTCGCTAAGTTTTTGTCCCATTGGGTTTTTCTTGGCAAGGTTTTAATGAGGCGGTTTAAATAGCGTATAATCAAATGTGAACATCTAAGGGGAAGTGTTATAAAATACAATGAATTAAGTTGATGTATCACTTTCATATATGTATTGTTCCATACATCCACTCTTACAGTGTATAAGTTCACCTCCTCCCATTTAATAGCATACATTCGTGCATTTATATTATACATTATACTCACATTATACATATATTATATAGCCTATAAATAGAAACTATTGTAAGCATGTTAAGATGATGAAAAAAGAGAATTTACAAATTGTTCTACATGTTTCTTTTTTCCTCTTTCTCATATATTATATTTTTATACTAATGTTATATTGTTGAGTTGAATCCATAGATCACTGTTTTCATATTATTTACAACAACAATAAAGTTTTTTTTTTTTAAGTCCGTACAATAAGTTTCAATTGTTTTGTGTGACGAGAAAATTAGTAGCCCGTCTATTTTGCCAATCCCTTCTTCCATGGTAGATGACCCCTTCAATTATAAGGCTTACCCCCTTCTCTTTTTCCTAGTTATTGTATATTTTAATTTTGAAAATCATTTTAAAGTTAAAATTAAAATTCTATTTTGAAACAAAAAAAGTGCTACAGTATTATGGTTGATTGCATTTTGCAATTGAACTAAACTTTGTTAATGAAACTTTTAATTTAGAAATATTATATTTAAATACTGTTAAAGCTTGAATGAATTTTTTTCTAGTGATTTTCTAAGGAAAATAAGTCGTTACTTTATTAAGAATTTTAAATAATTGTAGTTATATATATTATTTTTAATAAAATTTATTTAACATAATTTTTTTTACTTTTAACTACGTTGAACTGAAATCCCGACTCTATCATGGCTCTGCCACTGCTTACGGGATAAAACAAGTAATGTCGGCAGCAGGTTCTTCATCTTCGGAGACTCCCCGGTTGATGTCGGAAACAATAAAAATATATTAACACCATTCCTGAGAATCAACCACATCACAAGCCTTACGGCAATAATGGATTCTTTGAAGAACCAACAGGACGTTTCTCCGACCGCCGAATAATTGTAAATTTTTTTCCCTTATTCAAAATTTGCATTCAAATTACTTACTCCGTCTTAAAATAAATATAATATTTTTTTAATTGTTGTGTATCACATATTTTAAGGCGTATAAAAAATGTATAAAATAATTTATTTTTATTTTATTTTTTCTTTTTAATATATTCATATGACATATTTTTAGTTGTAATTTAAATATTTTTAAAATAAATTATTCTAATATATTTTTTATGCGTCTTAAAATCCTGTCACACAATTGTCAAAAAAATAATTGTATTTATTTTGAGACGGATTAAATATTAATTTATAGCATTCAATAACTTCAACTTTAATGACGTATATATTCGTATGGGTCAAAAAGTCAATTAGGGTTTTATTTAAGGTTTTTTTGTAAGTCTATAAAAGTAGAGTTCTTTGTAGTATTTTATTTATCAAGTGTGCAATGCAATTTTGCTTCCGCCTCTTAATTTCTATAAACTTTAACTGTGTTAAATCATCAACTGACCCAAAAGCTTAACCACCTTAGGCCTTACACATCTAGAACTCTAGTGTGTTAAGTCATTAATTTATCTAATAATTTAAGTTAATAGAGAAAAAGTCCAGCAATATATTTATAAAATCAAGAATTTTAACTTAAATGCTCATAACAAAGAGAAAATCCAGAATTCTAACTATTTGTTAAATTTTACTAACAAGGAATTTAAATGTAAATCATTAATGTAATATAAATCAATTTTTTCTTGGTCTGTTTGGTATTTAGAAAAACAAAGGAAAGATGAAAGAATTTTTTTTTTTTATCAAAGTTCATTTAATAATTAATCAAACTATATTCTAACATTATTTTTGATATTATACTTTTTAGAAGTATAGTTATTTAAATTTATGTTAGTTAATGTATAATATTTTTTGTTTTAAATTATTTATTGTTATTCCTTTCTTTGCTTTTCTTTTTCACTGAATTTTCCAAGTTTCACACTGACGTAAATTAATTGTTGTATTTCGAAAATGACTTGTGATTTAGGATGGTATATGTCAATTTCTATAAGCTTAATTTTTGAAAGTGCCTTGCCTTATAGGTCACTGAATTCTGTTGACAGATTCTTATCGTGAGACCCAGGGTGATACAAAGTATTTGAAATAAGCAAAACGTTTTTGAGACTTGTTTTAATTGGCCGTACCATATGCTAATGGCATTAATTAAAACCCTGTTGTAATAGGCTATTGATGTTAAGACACAATTAAAGCATTTCGAAAAGGTGCAAAATTCCATAATTGAAAAAGTGGGGAGGTGCAAAAGCCCAGGAAATTATATCAGAAGCTGTTTATTTCTATAAGTATTGGAAGCAATGATTATCTGGTTGGTTATCTTAATTAGTACTCCAAGAACTGCATTCTCCAGAGGAATATATAGAAATTGTTATTGGAAATTTGACACAAGCAATAAAAGTAAGCCATTATCTTATTAACACGCATTCACCTCATTGCGTACCCATTGGAGTGTTATCGTTCAAAAATATTTACTGCATGAAACATTGAACTTTTCATGCATATCAAGAACGTTCTTAAGTTGATTATTGATTAATTATCCAACATATCCATGTCCAAATTTTGGAAAATGAGCCAAAAGCTTATAAATTTGATCGCAACAATGTCAGAGGGGGAGCTGGGGGTTTGAGAAATTTATATGACTAAATTTGCCCGGGAACTCTATACGTGAGAACATTATATGACTAATTTGTAATATGGATGTCTCGAATTCGTTTTGAAGTTGATATTTAATTTTTATGTGACACTCAATTTAACACGGAGAAAGTAACAAATAGAATTTCTTTTAACCTTTCCATTGTCCAGGAATTGTTTGCGAAAGGTGGTAGAAAATTGTCAATGATTCTAGGAGATATCCAATGCCATCAAAATCACTTGTTTAATGCATTCGTCCGTCTAATACTCATGCCGTCTCCTCTGCAACAAGAGCCAATCATGAGAGATATCCAACGCCATGAAGCCATCATTGATGCACTCTTCAATTCAGCACTTGCCGTCTCCTCCGGCAACAAGAGCACCGTTTGGGAAGATATGCAATGCCATCAAACCACTGATGCACTCTTCAATTCTGCCCCTGCCGTCTCCCCCAGCACCAAGGGCGTTTCAAGCTCGTCGTTTACACATTGCCCTGGTCAGGCCCGATGACCTGCATTCCAGTCAATCTCATAGACCCCATTTGAACCTCTAGTCTGGAAGAACTTTCTATAGGCTCAACACGGATTGTTCTCAACTTATTCTTCGGGTTCATCGGACATTTCCTCATCATGTGTGACCCACCACAGACATAGCAGCCTTTTGTATCATTCGACTTCTTCTGTTTGCCACCATTCTGGACATTATCCCTTCCATTTGAACTTGAAATGCTAGTGTCTTGGCTTCTCGCACCCTTATTGTGCCTTTTGCCCTTGCTAACACCCTCTTTCGATTGATCAAACTTCAAATCCACAAGACTATCTACTGCAATCACCGCTGATTGTAAATCTTTCACACATTGTCGCCTTAATTCAGCCTGTGCCCAAGGCTGCAATCCTGAGATTAAATTAAACGTTTTATCTCCATCGGACATATATTTGATGTCCAGCAACAACGAGGTAAACCGTTTGACATATTCACGAACAATTCTATCATGCTGCAAGCGTCACAATGCCTCTAGAGACTGCCAACTCAAATTTGCAGGAAGAAACTGCCCCCGCAATTCAGCCTTCATAACATCCCAAGTCCCTACCGGTGTAGCTAACTTATCTTTAGCCGCGTTCGCCACCAAAGCTTGGCATCCCCGGCCAAATACATTGTCGTTATACCAACTTTCTCAGCATCCCTCGTTTGAGCAGCCACAAAATACTGCTCCATGTCCCACAAGAAATATTCTAATTCTTTGGAACTGCGTTCCCCCTAAAACTTGATTGGGTCAGGAACCTTTGCCTTCTGCACAGTTGGAGCATCACCCCCAATGAATTCTGCCACTGATCTCTTCATTATAACGAGATCATCCTCTACACGATTAAATTTCATGATAAGCGTCTATGCCAGACTATCGAACTTTTGTACAATATCCAAATATCTGCCTTATTCTTCCGTCACTTCGATCTCCAGCAATGCACAAATGTGATCTAGATCTCCTTTCACATGATTTACGTCTTCACTAGTGCTTGCACATTGATTCATCAATGGGACCGCCACATTATTTTCGAACGGTGTGCCAACAATTTCTTCAAGTCTGGCCACCCGTTCTCGCACTTCTGCTGCACTTCCTTCAGCCATCTTTGCTTAACAAGAAGTTTACACTCCCACAGTGTGATGCACCAACAGCAAAACGTTCAACCCATCAGAAAGTAGGCTCTGATACCAATTTGTCACAGCCCTGTAAGAGACCAAATTGTTTTTGGCCCAGCCCTGCTGTGCCGGCATGCCTAATTTTACACAACTTGAACCAACCTCAAACTCGACCAAGCACCCTACGGAATTATGAAATATGCAAAGCTCAAAACCAAAAGAGGTTTTCGGAGACAACTAAATTATCAATTCATAAGCAAATTAAACACACTCGAAGTTACGGGCCAAACCCAACCTTTTATTGACACAAGCAATAAAACAGAAAATACATTATTTGTATTACAATTCTTCCTACCACAAATTGCCTAGCAAAGTCTGCTTCTCTTTCTATATCTAAATGCTGGAACATATCAGCATATATATACACAAGAGTAGTGGTTGACATCCCCAACCACTAAGGGAGTTAATTAACTGCCCATGAATTCCTGCAGCCTGATTGTAACTGCCAGCAAAACTGCCTACTCTGCCTTATTCCGTGCATGTAACTGCTTCAAACTGCCCCTAACTGTCGTTTAGCCAACCCAGCCTGTCTAAACCAAACTTGGGCTGCACCTGAGCATCTACACTGCTTTAAAATAAGGTCTGCTTGGTTTCTCGACCAATAACTTTGGCCCCTTGAATTCATTTGCTGCTCTTGCCCGCGTGCCAGGCTATTTTTGATTGACGCCCGTTTTAAGCCACTGTCAATTCCTGCTGCACGTTTTCGAGCCATGTCCAATGTCTTGCACTTGGACGGCACTGTGATTAACCCACATTGACTAACTTGCTAGCACGCTTGGTTTATGTTGTGCACAACCTCCGTTTTTGTTTTGCATGCCAACGATCGTGCCACACAAACGTTGCTGCAACTTTTCTACTCAATTGTCGTCTGATTTATGTTTCCAAAACGTGCCATGGTCTTGCCAATTTGTGCACCAACTCTGACCAAGGCCTTTGTCAAACCAGCGTGCCGAGACTGCTTGCTAGCCCCGTGCCACCCGGCGCCTATCCTTCGGCCAACTTTCTATGCCATAGCATTCCACCAACATACCGACTTTTGGAACCGTAACAAAGGTATATATGTAATTCCTTCTCTTCCTGTGTCTAAAAATTAATTGTGGTGAACAACAAAAATGATATTGTTACGAAATCAGGCACACATGGATAGTGATAAATAAAACAAAGATTTACGTAAAAACTCGACGGAAGAAATCAGGTGATATAAGTCATTATAAATATTAGTTGGGTCGTTTCGGCTCAACTTTTGAACGGGTTCATGATTTAAAATGCTATCGGGTGACATGTTGCCCTTAGAAATCCATAAATTAAGAAAATGCACTTTTTAAGGAAGAATAATCATTTGTGATTTTATCACCGTTAAAGTGTCCTCACAAATTTTAATAAACCAAAAAGTCAAATTTAGACCTTAATTTTTTAAGGTTATAAATAAAAGTCATTTGATATCAAAATCCACTGTAGGCATTCACTTTGGGACATAAATATGTCCTCTTTAATTTCATTTGCAAGTTGCAAATAGAGGGGAATGTTAAGAGCCATTAACAATATGTAATTGGTTCATCTCTTCAACTATTTAAATTTTTGAACAAGTAAATAAGACATGCACAAGTAAAGTTTTCTCTCATAATTGACTATTAAAAAAGAAATACAATATCATTTTCTCATCTGAAAAATCAAAATCATTAATTGATTAACGTTTTCCTGAATGGTTTCAAGAAATAAGCAAACACTTGTTATGGAACGGGGCCCTACGGAGATATTTTCAGTTGTAGAGGGAACAAAGGCACTGAAAGATACCAATTATATATGCGATAATCCTGATGACTAATATATGGTGGAATTCTCCTCATCCCGCAGAGAGGTTACATGAACAAGTAGCTAGAGAGCTTTGGAGTAAAACTCCTGCTACTGTCCGACCATAGAACCTCGAAACAATATTTTGTGATCAACAAGGAGGAGGTCATTATGATTGCAAATATCGTCGACCGTTCAGAGCGAGTGCAAATCTTTTAAATTGCAACGTACATCTTGTTAAATATGATATGTAAATTTACTTATCATTATTAACACCCTAACCGAAATTATTTTTTAACTATATTTTAATTACAAATTGTTAAATTTAAATCTCTAACATATATATATATATATATATATATATCGTTAAAAAATTATTATTATTCAAAAACATTATAATAGATTATTATTTACATAACAAAAAAATCAGATAGCTTGTTTTAAAATAAAATTCAAAAATATATTTATCAAATAGATAAGTAATATATATATATATATATATATATATATATATATATATATATTAAAATATGGGTTTGATTCACACTC
>JAUMHB010088276.1:0-11387 GCA_032359685.1 Pittosporum tobira
GCTCTTGGCATTAAATTACTATTTTAACTCCGTTCTTCAAAACGTAACCGCGAAAAATAATTCAACTAGAGAAATAATAAGGAAGATTTTTATTTATTAAATCATTCTCAAATTTTCGGGTTCTCACATGAGATATTCAAACATTCTGCTTAGTTGGATGATTGAATTTTTGCATGGAAAGTAAGGACTGAGTAAGTCTTGGTAGATGGAAATATTACGAACATGCATGGGGTTATGTATATGTCAATAATCTAGTGTTGGTGGCATACTAGGAAATAAGAGAGATCAAATTCTTGGAAATGATAATGTGATAAGCACGTTTTGGAAGTATTAAGAAAGTGCAGCAATAAAAGGTAACGACACTTACTCGCCCCCTTTTTGGGTATAATTGTCTTGTTTCCATTATATGTGGTATTTGTTTATCATGATGTATAGGCTTATTTCACTTATACAAGATTGAATGTTATGGATTGTTTTGACGTGCAAGTTATTTTATTTAAACTTGTTTGGAAAGAAATCCTATAGTTCTAAGAAAGTGCCGTATGCATATGTGCGCGAAAGTCTTAGAGACGTATTGTCTACGTGGCGTATACTTTGCTCAGTTTGAGTTGCGTGCTGGGTAATGAGTATTACTTGTGTCGTGTATTTTCTACTTAGTCTAGATTATGTCTTAGCTCAGTATGGACTATGTGCTTGGAATGAGTAAATGCATGTGTGGCATACTCTCTGCTCAGCTGGGATAGAGGCTGGGTAGAGGTGTCGTTATGAAAGGATCACTTCTACTCACTTGGGATAGAGGCTAGGTGGGGTGTGGCTATGGAAGTGTATGTCGGGAGTACTCACTAAAAGTTGATTAAAAGATTTTTGCATGATTTATATTAATGCCCATAAATCATTCTAGCGGAATAAGAATCCATTATATGTTAGTGGGCTCAAGAAGAATTTTGACTTCAAAGTGGTTTAAAGTTCAAATACAAAGAATTTTCAAGAAAATTATTTTATTTCAACATAAAAGCATTTTGTACTTATTTTTAAATGTTTTACTTAGCCTTATGAGTGGTGTACTTGATGGGCTCTATTGCTCATTCTTGTTTTATGTTTAAACTTTTTACAGTTCCGATAGATTAGGAAGAAGTATTCAAAGGGAATCAAGCGTGGACGATGAGCGAGCGCTAGGGATTTGTCTAACTTGGAAGGCACTTAATGTGTATAGATGTATTGTAATTATTACGAATAACCCTATATGCAATGATACGTTTCCGCTTGCAATATAATAAAAATGGTGTTTAATGTAAGATCCTGGGTAGTCACAAACAAGGAATAGTGGTGTATAGACCACAAGAATAAAGAAATATATATTTAACAACCAGTTTTGCATGAAATATGAGTAGTAGGAAATTAGGGGCGTCACATCCACCACCTCTTCCACTTTTAGTAAGGTTTTGAATTTACAGAGTCTTTTCCATTGTCGCTACATATTTAGTCTCTAATTTAAGGCTAACATGTTGAACTTAATTTACCAAGTTATTGATAGTAGCCTACAAGTCAGCCCTTTGCTGTTGGATAACATCCACTATTTCCTGTGAAATGTAGTTTGTTTCTGATATTTTATTGGTTATCACTACTGATCGGGTTAAGTGCAAGTGTACACCAATCAAATTGTAATATAAAAGATTATCGTTCTCACGGATAATGATTTCAACTATGTACCACTATTTTTAGCTTCTATTTTATCTAGCAAATAATTAAATATTGGATTTTTATTAACAACTAACTATTCTAATAATGAGATCTAAACTAAATAAAAACATTTAACAATATGGAGAAAATATACTAAGATTTCGACTTCACCTATTCAATCATAATTTAGGGTTTACTAACTTTATCATGCAACTTATATTAATTTAACATGTTTATGATAGTGGAATTCCCCTAGATTAGATACTAGCCTATTCCTAGTGAAAGTATCCTTACTCCAGTTATTAACCCAACATATTCCTATGTAAATTTAAATAAATAAGAGAGCATTAAGTTCCATGAATTCCTGAATTCATCAACCGTTGTTTAGCCAACTACTGCCAAAATCGCAAAAATCAACTTGAACTATTCTTAGCAAGATTTAACTTATGACTATGATTCAATTGAGCTATTAATAAATCTTCACCGTCAAATCCTTCAATTTATTAACCTAGATCATCTAACTAATGGCCAATTAATTGGAAGTATTAAGAACATGAATCATAACCCAATAAGCATGAAAAACCAATATGAACACATGATAAAGTCTAAATAAACCTTTAATTACTCATGAATAGGATCCGTCTAGTCTTAGCATAAAGAAAATTAGAACATAATTACAGTAAAAAACACAAAAAAAAAAGATAGAAAAACCCATAAGAAGTCGGCAGGATGTCTTCATTGATAGCCCTCTTGTCTCCGCCTCCTTGTGTGCTTGATCTACCCTTGATTATATATTGTATGGATTCTATGAATTATCGAAATCTGAGCTAGGAGGGGGTTTTTTATAACTTGTAATCTTGGGACCTATCACAAGTTAACTCAAATTAGGTTTTTCATCTTAGTCTATGTCAAAAAGCCTTGGAAAAGCCCAAAATCAAGTAAGACAAAGCCTTCTGGAAAAGTCAACAGAATTCGCAAAAAGTTGCACGACCAGCCTTATACCCTAGCTTACACCCATAAGCTACCTTACAGGCAGGCTTAAGACCTTAAGCCATGCCATAAGGCCCTCTGCATTCTTGGTTTGCTTCCTATTTCGATTCCTAACAATCCTTGTCTGTCTGAGATTTGTCTAAAACTCGATTTTCGTCTGAAATCGGCCTTTTAAAGCTCAATTCTCTACAAAACATGCCCAATAACAATAAGACATATCTAATTCCTCTGATTGATTATTTTTTAGCCCAGAATAAAGATATTAAAGCCAAATCCATACAAACTTAATAATAAATCAAGAGAAATAACAGTCAAACACTTATCATATACAAGCAAACCAACCGAAAATCTAAGGAAATTTGACCCATTGATTTATAACATTCAAACCAACCGAAAATTTATGAAATGACAAAGTTGGTGGAGAAATTTTATCTAAGGCTAATAATCAGCAATCAATAAACAAACACTTCATCATATACAAAAAAATTCTACACAACTTAAGTACAAGTATCCATAATATGTCCAAATTCGCACAAATTTTCCTTACTCCCTACAATTCAATTCAAAAGTGTCCGTGTGCTTATGAGTAATGTGTATTAACTCATAGATATTAAAACACCAAGTTGGACATTTACCTTTAAGCGCAATACCGTAGACCTCCGATCAAATGGACGGTTTCTCTTACCCATCGGCATAGATTGTTCCCTTAAATACCAAGATCTCAAAGGAGCACTTGATTTTTCCTCGAATGTATTGTATAGGCTTTGCCTATAGAGTTGATGGGCATTTTGCTCCAGTTTCTTTCCAACTCTTTTATCTATTTTATTTTATTTTCAAATTTCTATTTATTTAATTTTTTCATTCTTTTTTTATTTTATTTGTTATTTTTTTTATCGAGATCAAGTGTTTCTCTAGTAATAAAAAATATTCAAGAGTCACCATGGAAGTCCCAATACTTTACCATCATTAAAAATCCACCTGAAGTGTTTTAATTTCTATAGCTAACGGGAACTGATTCGAAACAACTTATAAATCAAACAATAGAAAAAGCAATGGATTTTCATAATTTTCTAGTCATATCATGGATACAAAGGACTTAAGCATGCAAAATTCGACTCATATAATCCTAAGCATAATTTTATGAATGCAAACTAGTAGTTCTAAATAATTTTCAAAACCAGCTAGATTCATTCACTTTTCTTTGGTTTAAACGCATAGAATTCTAATCAAAACAACTTATGGGTTTTTGAATTTTTTTTTAAATTTTAAATTTTTTATTTTTTATTTTTTTTAAATTAAAAATAAATAATAATAATAATAATAATAATAATAATAACATAAAAATAGTTAAAAAAAATAAAGAAAATCTAGCAATCTAAGAATAATAAATATACGAAAAACAACAACATGCAAATCATCTACTCCCCCAAGCTTAAATTATACATTGTTCCTAATGTATAGCAAATATAGCACATAATGGAAAGAAGAAAATAAACACACCTAGTTACGATGATGGAGGTGGTCAAGGCTCTAGTGACTCCCACCAAAGTTTATCGGTCTCTAAGAATGTAACAGTCTCTTTGTCCAAGCATAGTCCATCTTCAATTTCTTGAACCATAGTAGGCAGTAGTGGATCCTTTGCTATTGTTAGTTGGAACATGTATACCACCTCCTTATCTATGATATCGATCCTCCACACGTCTTTTGGCTTGCTTAGGTTCTTCATGACTTCCAGGACATTGAAAGTGATGTGTTCTTCTCCTAGTCTCAGTACCAACTTGCCTTTTTACACATCAATAAGAGCCCCTCTTGCAGCTAGAAAAAGTCTTCCTAAAATAATTGGTACTTCAACATCTTATTCCATCTCAAGAACTACAAAATCAACAGGAAACACAAATTTGTCTACTTTCACCAATACATTTTTCACTATACCCCTCGGATATTTAATTGATCTATTTGCCAATTGGAGTGATATAGTGGTGTCCTTGATTTTTATTATCCCAAACTTTTCAAAGACTGGATAAGGCAGTAGGTTGATACTTGCTCCAAGATCGCATAGTGCCTTCTTAAATTAAACTTCTCCAAATTGACAGGGAATGGTGAAACTCCTTAGATCCTTAAGTTTCGGTGGTAATTTATTCTGTATAATTGTAGAACATTCATCGTTCAGCTTCACAATCTTGCCATCTTCTAATTTTTGTTTATTCGCCAAAATATCCTTTAAGAACTTTCCATAACTCGAGCATTGCCTTAAGGCCTCTAATAACGGAATATTGACATTCAACTTCTTAAACACCTCTAGAAACTTAGCAAATTGCTTATCTAGATTTCTCTTCACAAGCCTTTCTGGATATGGAATGGGTGGAACATAAGGCTTGACTTCATCTTTTGTTGGAGAAGAATCTAAAATTTTTGGTGTTTTATTTGTCTCAACCTATTCATCTTTTTCTTCTTCTTGGCCGCCACTTATAAATTTCTCAATTTCGGATGCCTTTAATCCCTTTCCGCTTCTTCATGTAATGGCCTTTGCGTTCTCTACTGGATGCCTTTTTATGTTGTTTGGCAAAGAACCATAAGGACGTTCAACGATCTATTTGGCTAGCTGGCCTACCTGTTGCTCTAGATTCCGAATAGCGGTTTCTTGATGATTAAACCGTGCATTAGTGCTTTTGATATTTTCTTGTAATGACTGGTTCATTTGCATCATCATCTCCTCCAACCTGAATTTTGTACTGCAAGCTGCGGGGCTCTTGGGGCTTGTGGCTTTTGACATCCCCTTTCAAAATTTGGATGGTTGCGTTATCCTAGATTGTAAGTGCTCGAATAGGGATTATTTTGATTTCTGTCAAAATTGGAAAAATAATTAGCATTCTCTTTAGATGGAACAGAGGTATTTCCAACTTGACAGTCCAAATTGTCATGGTTTCCCCTACAAAAATCACAAGTTATCCCATGTAACTTAGACATATTGCCCAGTTGAGAGCTAAATTTATGTGTAAGCTTTTCCATCTGAGCTTCGAGCCTTGATATGGCATCTACTTCATAAATTCCGCTATGTTTTTTCTACTGGAATCTATCGGACAACCAGCGGTAGTTGTTAGATGTCATCTCTTCTATCAACTGGAATGCCTCCTCTGGTGACTTATAATTTATGCTTCCTCCTATTGTGGCATCGAAGGTGCTTCGAAAGCTTGGATCAATTCCATTGTAGAATATCTGCACCTGCATCCAAAGTGCGAGGCCATGGTGTGGGAATATCCTCAGCACTCTTTAAATCTTTCCCATGCCTCATATAATGATTCACCGTCAAATTGCATGAAAGTGGTGATATAATTACGCATCTTTGTAAACTTGGATAGTGGAAAATAATGTATAAAAAATTTATGTGTCATCTCATCCCATGTCCTGATCGATCCTGCAGGTAAGAAAATCAACCAACTCTTCGCTTTACCCCGGAAAGAAAAAGAAAATAACCTCAATCGAATAGAATCTATAGATACTCCATTAAATTGAAAGGTATCACAGATTTCAAAAAAATTGCTTAAGTGGAGGTTCGGATCCTCGTTGGGCAATCTATGGAATATGGTGCGCTTTGAAGCATTTGAATTAGCGCCAGCTTGAGCTCGAAATTGTTCGCCTGAATCATTGGTCCAACAATGCTAGATGTGTAACCCTGCAGTGATGGGGCAAAGAAGTCCCCCATAGTCTCCTTTTAGCTATAGCGTTCTCTTCCTGGTCTGGCATCTCGTGAATAACCTAACCCTAACAAAAAAATAAAATACAAAAAAACGCGTAAAATAGTACAAACAACAATTAGATTAAGATAAAAACTAAAAATTGTGATAATAATTGAAATAATCAGTCCTCGACAACAACACCAAAACTTGATCAGAATTTAAGTGCAAGCGTACACCAATCAAATTGTAATATAAAAGATTATCGTTCCCATGAAGAATGATTTCAACTATGTACCACTATTTTTTGCTTCTATTTTATCTAGTCAATAATTAAAGATTGGATTTTTATTAACAAACTAACTATTCTAATAATGAGATCTAAACTAGATAAAAGATTTAACAAGATGGAGAAAATATGCTAATATTTTGACTTCACATATTCAATCATAATTTAGGATTTACTAACTTTATCATGTAGCTTATATTAATTTAAAATGTTTATGACAGTGGAATTTCCCTATATTAGATACTAGTCTATTCCTAGTGAAAATATCCTTACTCCAGTTATTAACCCAACATATCCCTATATGAATTTAAATATGTAAGAGAGCATTAAGTTCTATGGAATTCTCGGATTCATCAATCATGTTAAGCCAACTACTACCGAAACCGTATAAATCACTTTGAACTATTCCTAGCAAGATTTAATTTATGGCAATGATTCAATTGATCTATTAATAAATCTTCACCGTCAAGTCCTTCAATTTATTAACCTAGATCATCTAACTAATGGTCAATTAATTGGAAGCATTAAGAACATGAATCATACCTCAATAAGCATGAAAAACCAATATGAACACAGGATAAAGTTTAAATAAACATTTAATTACTCATGAATAGGATCCGTCTAGTCTTAGCATAAAGAAAATTAGAACATAATTACACTATAAGATACAAAAGAAAAGATAGAAAAACCCATAAGAAGTCAGCAGGATGTCTTTGTTGATAGCCCTCCGGTCTCCGCCTCCTTAAGCTCTTGATCTACCCTTGATTGTATGTTTTATGGATTCCATGAATTATGGAAATCTGAGCTAGGAGGGAATTTTTTATAGCTTCTAATTATGGGACTTATCACAAGTTGACTCAAATTAGGTTTGTCGTCTTGGTCCATGTCAAAAAGCCTTGGAAAAACCCAAAATTGCGTAAGTCAAAGCCTTCCGAAAAAGTCAACAGAATTCGCAAGAAGTTGCACGGCCAACCTTACACCTGTAAGCCACTTTACGGGCAAGCTTACGGCCATAAACCAAGCCATAAGGCCCTCTGCATTCTTGGTTTGCTTCCTACTTCGATTCCTAGCAATCCTTGTCGGTTCGGAATTTGTCCAAAACTCAATTTTCGTCTGAAATAAGCCTTTTTAAGCCCAATTCTTTGTAAACATGCCTAATAACAATAAAAACATATCTAATCTCTCGAATTGATCATTTGTTAGCCTAGAAGAAGGATATTAAAGGCAAATCCATGCAAACTTAATAATAAATCAAGAGAAATAAGTATAAAATAATATATCAAATAAACACTTATTAACTACTCGGATACAATTATCTTGGCTCCAATGCCAATTGACACATCAAAAAGCGCAATTAGTTAAACGTACTAACAAAAACTAATTGAGTTTAATATTAAAACTCTAAGAATTAATAAACCCCTTAACAAACAAGAAAAAATGCGAGTTCTCAAAGAGAAACTAATAAGTTAAATATTAATATAATCTAAATGAATTATAGTATATCATAAGAGCAGTATTAACATCCAATTAACAACCAGTCCTACCAAGAAAAGTACATAGTAAACCAATCCTATTTAGAAAGTAATAGCAAACCAGTCCTAATTAAAAAAAAAGTAATAAAACTAACTTCTAATCCTAATTTAATTAGTTTTTTTCTTTTTAAGTACTCTTAATTCTTGTATGATGCAATTTATCTTCCTAATCCTTTTCTGACTCATATTCGGCTATTATATCATATAGCAATCATAATATAAACACCAGTAAGATGCAAACTCAGATCATCGAGATTGATGCCCAACATTCCTGTTCTTACAAGAGAAAAGGCTATATTCCTATGGAGACTCCCACCATTACCTTAACAAAAGGTGGGGGATCTCTAAAGAAGAGGCACAACTCCATTCTTTGTAGAAAAATCGGCCAAGATCATTAAGCATATTATGAATCCCAAAGATCTTATGCTCGATATCCTTGAGGAGAGTGCTCCCGCAAAGTAGACTATCCCAACTATGATCGATCCAAAAGGTGTAGAAGCGAATCTCAAAAGACATCTCAAACTCGAACAGTCGGTCATGCCTGGAGTAGCATGCCCCGAGACCAATAGTCCAACCGTTGCTTTATAGTATCATATTCAACTTACAGAGACTTCCTCTCCAGTTATTGCAAAAGAAATAAGGGAATTAAGTGAATACAAAGACCAAGAGTGCAGTCACCAATACCTTCCTAAAGAAAATTATTAATCCTCTTAGGATTAGCCAACTAATATCTAGAAGAGGTCTCTAAAAGTCAAATAGTATGACGATCTCTTCAAATGACTCTTCAAGATGTAAAACAAGGTAGATCCCTTGACTGCCAATCTACATATCTAAGAATCACATTTTGTGGAAAACCCCAACCATGAAGTTTTACAATGTCTCCACCGATCACTGCGTAAAAATGAGCAACTAAAAGGTCACAATGGAACACTGCGGCCACCACGTCGACCTCCTATGCCGATTATTCACTACCACTCTCAATGGGCCCACCAAATCATGGATTGAGCACCTGCCACTGAAGTCCAAATCAAGCTTTAACGAGTGAGCTACGATGTATATCAAAAGATTCAACAGCAAACTAAGGACTTTAAAGTTGATCAATGATTTGAGAAGTGTACAACAAGTGCTAAACAAAACTCTCAAACAATACATTGATAGTTGGAATGCAATGGCAGAAATCACCAACTTAACTTCCTCGAGGCTGACAAATACCTCAATGCATGCCTGAACAAAAAGATGTCAAAAAAGTTTATCAAGTCCTTATACGAAAGGCTCTTCCTTAATGTCAATGACATCCTTAACCATGCACACTGAATCTTCACCATAACGAAACATATATCAGCTAATGAGGACCAAGAGACAAAGACATTCAGCAAGTTCTACTGCCAGAAGAGTGAGCAGGATACGACGTTTGATATCAAATCAAAAGTGTGAGATAATTGGAACTTGGGATATCCAAAGCCACATAGTCAACAAAAGAACTCCTTAACTGCATTGAATGTAGATAAAACGAAGACTTTCCATGTTATTGATGGTCATTCCTTTTTCAAAACCCCTCCTCAAATGAAGGTACTTGGCAATCGAAAACATAAACAAATAGCATTAATTGCACCACAACGGGCACAAAATAGAAGGACGCTTTCAGCTCAAACTATTTATTAACAAGCTATCAAAGAAGGGATACGTGTCGGAATATGTGAAGATAGATGCTCCCACCAAAAACACACTTCTCGAGGCATTGCTCACATATTCTTCGGTGAACCAGAGTGTGCATGAATAGTTATAATGCATGTCTCCAGTCCTATTTCACAACTACAGAAAAAATGCTTGTCATATTACTTCACATTACTGACCAGGATCTTGCTCACAAAACACATAGAAAACATAAATATTAATTATTTATTATTATACCAAATAACAGGCATTGGCGACTACATCGCACTAAGTACATCGATTAGCACAAATGTCGTTTAAGTAACCTAACAACTACAACCAAAGCTCAAACACATGATAATGAGGTATTACTGCTCTACATTGCCATTTCCTTTACTAAAAACTCGTATGTCTCTATCAATGCTATAAAGGGTTAAAACAATAACAAGTGTTAAAGAATATTAATATTATTAATATTAATATTCTAGTATTTATGGTATTAGTATATTAATTAGTATCGAATATAGAATTGGATTGTGTTACTTGGTTCGTAAGCTATCCTAGCTTGGTCCATAAGTTAAGTATGTCTATATAAGGCCTCATATGTATTTCATAATTCTCAAATCATATTAATATAGTTTCGTTCTTATACTGTTTCAATATTTAGCTTATTCTTATATTATATTTGTTATTTATATTTTTATATAAACACTAATATGGTATTATAGTCTATCAAAAACTTTAGTCACTTCCATTGCGGCCGTTGTTATTAATCCTACCATCCAAAACCCTAACCCTAATTTTCTACAACGGGATGAATTTATAGTTGTCATGGCTGATTTCTCCTACCACTATTTGGATCTCAAGGTTTATTGGTTTTGACTTTATATTAGTGTTCAACTATGCATGGAATTGCTTTTGTTTTTTTTTTTTTTGGTCAACAAGTTCACAAGGCCTCACAGATTTGTCAATTTTTTAGTTTTTACAATATTGTTCGTGTCGTCGGTGGATTCATTGTGACACCCCGTATTTTCAAAAAAAAGAAAAATTTATTCTTTTAGAGGATGGAAAAAGATATTTAAATAAATTGAAATTGACTAAGGACATTGTTGCTTGGGAAATGGTATTATTTTTTTTTAAGGTTTACATTTTTAAGCGAGTTTTAAAATGTATAATTAATTATTATTTTAATAATTAATTAGTGAACATGTGATTTTAATTAAGAGTTCAAGTGCTACAAAAATTTTATAGTAGCAACTATATAAATATGTATAGCCCAAAATTAGAAAGGCAATAAAGGGATTTCATTTTTGTAATTTAAGTAATATTATGGATGGTGAAAAAGTAGGCTACTTAGACAATTTTGAAGCCATTACTTCTACCAAACCAAGATTAGCTTTTGTGGCCTAAAGTAAGACTAAGTAGCTGCACAAGGGCCACGCATTGCAGGGCTCAAGTTCAGCGGCCCTCTTCTCCTTATTCCACACTTATAAAAAAAATAGAAAGATAGAGAGAGAAAAAGCAAGAAACAAAGCAATACTCCCCTTTACAATTTTCGGACTTCTTCCT
>JAUMHB010088287.1:0-11386 GCA_032359685.1 Pittosporum tobira
CCAATGGCAAACTAAAAATGTGGACATCATGGTCTGTCCCGAGAACCAAACTCCTCAGTAAAGCTTAGAAACATAGCAGTAGCAGTAGCAGTAGTAATAAAAGTAGCAATAGCAGTAGCATTAGTAGTAGCAGTAATAATAGCAGTAGTAGGGGTGGTAGTGGTAGCATTGAATTTCTTCAAAATCCAAAACACCAAAATAATCATAACTCTTCTCCAAAAATTTTTAGGGTTAGGCAACAAAAGTTACTGGAGTTTATGATAAACTGTTGATACCATATTAGAGTTTATATGAAAATATAAATAACAAACATAATATAAGAGGAAATTATAAATTGAAACAATATAAGAACAAAACTATATTAATATGACTGAAGAATTATAGAGTACATATGAGTTTTTATATAAACATACTTAAGTTGAGAGTCAAGCTTATTTATAGACCAAGTAACATCCTTTTATTCTATGATGAAAATTTATTAATTCTAGTACCATAAATACTAGAACTATTATAAATACTATAACATAATATTAATTATATAAATATAATTAATAATATATTCTCTAACATTGTGCAACTAAGAAATTTTATTTTGTCATTTTGGCTTGGATTGTGGTTTTCGGATGACGTTTGAGCGGGGTCCGCCAAGCTGTATGTGTTTGATTCTGATTATCTCCGACGCCACAGTTGCAAGTTATGATATAATTCTATGTTCTCTAGATCCCAAATACAGGTAAAGGTGTCTTGGTTTGGCTCCGACCATAGATTTATCTTGTACCACTATGTTTCCCCGGGCATGCCCGGCCCCGTGTAAATTTGTATGAATTTACAGAGTAGTGGAATGTAACGAGAAGATTAAAAATAATTAAAAAATTAAAAATAAAAATAAAAATAATAAAAAAACAAATAAAAAACTAAAGATTTGTTATGAAATTTAAGTTAAAAATACGACTGAGAATGAAATAGTTAAAACACACTCTTCTTAAGATGAATACACATTCATAACCAATTCTCACATTTTTTTTAATTAAAATTTTAATACTAATAATATATATTTTATTCCTACAAAAATTTTCATTCAATATAAAATATCATTCTATTTATATTTTTTTTTCATAAAGAATGAAAAATCAAACAAAACATAACATGCTGATGTAACTGTTTTTAATTGAAGTCCATCATGTACAAATTTCCAACTACTTTCCGTCTGCCACTGCCAAAAAGAGGTGCTGAGTGGAAGAAGTCAAGCAAGCACCTAGCTAGGTAGTGGACTAATATCTCCTCAATTATAAAAATGCAGTAAAGCTAAATTCCGCAGGTGAATTTTGAAATTTTTTACCCTCTCTTTACACGTGTGATCTACACAAATCATGAAAAGATAAAAGAAAAACCGACACTAATAATAAGAAAACAAGAACTTACAAATGTTGATTACTTCAAGTCAATGTTATAAAAATTCTCTCAATTCCGGTTAATTTTTAATTAAATATTAAGTAATTTTATGTTGTGTAAATTAATTAAGAATGCTTAAATCATATTAATTCTTGTCTCTATACGATTAATCTTCAGCTAGAGTCGTCTGGGTGCAAGACCTCCCTCCGTTTCATAATTCCATCTAACGATTTTTAAAATACGATTTTAGATTCTTGTGACAATGATAATTTTATCTAGATAAAGATATAAGCACGCTTCAAATTACAATTTATCTCTTATGATTACTTGACAATAAGTTCAAAAAGTAGGGAGGGCGGCATGACTTAACACATAAAATATACGCGACATATGGAGGATAGCATCCTATAAATTACAACTTTGAACCATTATATGTTACATCAAACTTGCAACCATGGGCTCTCAAACAATAGGAAAGTCTCTACGTCTTCTACACTTCATTATGTTCACTACAATGTGCGTAGCACACTATTTTGCGTCTGCTTCTTTTGAAGAAGCTACTTCTCTCCTTAAATGGAAAACCACCCTTCAAATCCAAAACAATTCTATGCTATCTACATGGACTCTTCTTCTAAATAGCGCCACCCATACTTCTCCATGCACTTGGTTTGGAGTTTCTTGCATTGATGGAAACGTAAATGGACTGAACCTCTCACAGTCAAGTGTAAGAGGAACGCTTCATCTTTTCCCATTCTCGTCTCTTCCAAATCTTACGTACATGGATCTCGCCCTCAATGAGCTTTACGGCCCCATTCCACCTCAAATTGGTTTGCTTTCCAAATTAACCTATCTTGATATGTCTACCAATCAGTTTTCTGGAATAATCGCACCCGAAATTGGGCTGTTAACAAACCTCGAGACCCTCCACCTGGTTGAGAATCAGTTGAATGGCTCAATTCCTCGAGAGATGGGTCAGCTCAAGTCTCTTAACGACCTTGCCTTATATTCCAACAACCTCGAAGGTCCAATTCCTGCCTCATTCGGCAATCTGAGCAACTTGGCTTACCTTTATCTCTATGAAAATAGACTCTCTGGTTCTATACCTCTTGATTTTGGAAATCTATTCAATCTTGTTGAGCTTTATATGGACACCAACCTTTTAACCGGCCCCATTCCATCCATTTTCGGAAACTTGATTAATCTAAAGTATTTGCACCTGTTTCAAAATCAACTCTCTGGTCCCATCCCCACAGAACTAGGAGACCTTAAATCCCTGCGGAGTCTAGGCCTTTATTCTAACAATCTTTCTGGCTCAATCCCAACGTCCTTGGGTGATCTGACCAACCTAACCCTTTTACACCTGTACAATAATACGCTTTCTGGCCCAATTCCAAGTGTATTAGGAAACTTACACTCTCTTGTCAGTCTAGAATTGAGTGAAAATGAGCTCAGTGGTTCTATTCCCACTTCACTTGGTAATCTAAGCGAGTTACAATATTTAAATCTCCGAGACAACCACCTTTCTGGTCCCATCCCTCAAGAGTTGGGCAATTTGAGATTGATTGTTCTGGAAATGGACTCAAACCAATTTTCTGGCTACTTACCAGAGCAGATTTGTCGTGGTGGAAAACTTCAAAACTTCACTGTGAACAACAATAATCTCATAGGTTCAATTTTCAAGAGCTTGAGAAATTGCTCAAGCCTAGCGAGGGTCCGCCTTGATGGAAACAAGCTCAGTGGAAATCTATCTGAAGTTTTTGGGGTCTACCCAGACTTACAGTTCATAAATCTAAATAATAACAGATTTTATGGGGAACTCTCTGGTAAATGGGGAAGGTCCAAAAAGTTGACAACTCTGCTAATTTCAGGAAACAACATCACCGGTAGCATACCACCGGAGTTCGTAAATATTACTCAACTACATCACCTTGATCTTTCGTCAAATCATTTAGTTGGGGAGATTCCTAAGGATTTTGGGAAGTTGAGTAGTCTGTTGAAAATCATTTTGAATGATAACCATCTCTCTGGCGCTATACCTCAAGAACTCGGATCACTTGCTGAGCTTTCATATCTTGATCTGTCTTCAAACAGACTGAGTGGCTCACTTCCAGGAAATTTAGGGGACTGCCTCCAATTGTTCCTTTTAAACTTGAGCAGCAACAATTTCAGTGAGGAAATTCCCATACAAATGACTAAGTTGACTCATCTATCATCGTTGGATCTCAGCCACAACTTGCTCACGGGGACGATACCATCGCAAATCAACAGATTGGAAAGTTTGGAGAGACTTTATGTTTCCCACAATGAACTTGTTGGTTCCCTTCCAAAGACATTTGAAGATATGCCTGGCTTGTTGTACATTGACATATCCTACAATAAGCTGCAAGGTCCAATCCCCAATAGCAAAGCCTTTAAGAATTCTTCCATTGAAACAATACAAGGTAACGAAGATCTGTGCGGTAACATTACCGGCTTGAAACCTTGCGAAAGACGACCTTCCCCGAAGGAGAACCATAAACTCATTCTTATTATAGTACTCCCTTATGTAGGAGCAGCTATAGTTCTTTGTGCATGCATCGGACTCTTCATTATATATGAAAAAAGAAAGCAAAAGTCACAAGCCGAAAACAAGGATTCAGAACGTGAAGATCTGTTTACGATATCAAGTTTTGATGGGAGAGTTATGTATGATGACATCATAAAATCCACAGCGGAATTTGATGATACATATTGCATTGGAAAGGGCGGATTTGGAAGCGTTTACCAAGCAAAGCTACAATCAGGCGATATTGTAGCTGTAAAGCAGCTTCACTTATCATCCGAAACGGCTGACCGTGAAGGTTTCATTAATGAGATAAGAGCATTGACAAGGATAAAACACAGAAATATTGTGAAACTTGTTGGTTATTGTTGTCATGCACGACGCTCATTTTTGGTTTATGAGTACCTCCAAAAGGGGAGTGTGGAAGGGATCCTGAGCAGAGAAGAGGAAGCAAAGAAATTAGATTGGCGTACAAGAGTTAATATTTTAAAGGGTGTGGCTCATGGTTTGTCATACATGCACCATGATTGCTCGCCTCCAATTGTTCATCGGGACATATCGAGCAAGAACATCCTTCTTGACTCAGAGTACGAGGCTTGCATCTCAGATTTTGGCACTGCTAAGCTTTTGAAGTTAGACTCGTCCAATTGGAGTGCACTTGCTGGAACATATGGATATATTGCACCAGGTAATGTAGTGTATACTCTTGTAACACACATATAGAGGACTGAAACATGATACTCGATCATTTATTTATTTATTTATTTATTTTGCAGAACTGGCTTATACAATGAAGGTAACAGAAAAATGTGATGTTTATAGCTTTGGGGTGTTAATACTGGAAGTGATCAAAGGGAAGCATCCAGGTGATTTTGTTACCTCTCTACTGTCTTCATCGACTGAGAGTATGCAGCTGAAAGATTTTGCTGATCAACGCCTTTCCCGTCTCTCAGTCGAAGAGGAAGAGGAAGCGGTTCGTTTCATAAAATTGGCAAGGACATGTTTACATTCAAATCCACGAGCGAGGCCAACAATGCATAGCATTGCTCAGATGTTGGAAACCCAGACGGCACCACTTCAGTAATAAACGTCCGAGTGATATATTAGCACCACTTTTCAACTTCATCAATTGTGTTCAGATAAAACGTTTCTCCGAGCTGCTCACAGTTCCTTCTATATTTTTTTATTGAAAGAGATGATCTCCCTTACTTCTTTTCTTGTTATAACTTTGTTGGACAATTCATGAAACCCCTTGAAGGCAATATTGATTACCTTTAAGTCGAAAAGATGATAACAATCTACCACAAGAAGGTTTGAATAATCAATAAACAAAAACTAAGCATAGAAAAGAAAAGAAAAGAAAATCATTATATATATGCTCATCTTTGCCCGTTATTTTACATACGCCCCACTTAATATATACAAGTGTATTTATGGATCTCCATTACATGAAAGATTCAATCTCTTTGTTGGTCATTTTCTCACTTGATTCATGACGGCCAGTGCGATATAAAAGCCAATTTTATTGTATTGATTGGATGACCATGCCTTCTCAATGGAAGAACTCTTCAAGCCCTCACTTCCTTGTAGACAAGCTTGCCAAAATTTTGAGTTTCTGGTATGCTTTCGAAACGTACTACTAACCACAGACGAAATAAACCTTCACTTATCTCTCCACTCATGTGGTCCATGTAGCCATGTAAGATTTCTATAGTTCCCCTTACGAGTGAACATTTGATACTGTCTTTATAAAATTTAGTACCGAGTACCAGCCAACATTTGAAGATCAGAGAGAAAAAATTCATAAGCCCTCAAATTTTCACGGAACCTGTTCTGATAGTATGAAGTACATAGATTGGCTGGAGTGCAACCATTTGAATAAACAGCCATTTGGAGTATATGCATATTCAGCTTCCACCTTGTTCTCTAAAACATTTCCCTCTAATCAGCTATGGAATTGTCCCAACGCATCCAAGGTTGTGCTTATTGCAGCTAAAGCATACTCATAAAGTCCACAACCTTGTCATGGATTTCAGAAAAGGAGACTGGCCAGTTTTTGTGCCATATTCTGGGGTATTAGCCATTTTTTCAGATTATTTTGTTCAAATTTTCCTAAAGGTTTTGCCGCTTTTTGATATGAAGCTTCAAAATGCCGCAATGAAATAAAAGAAACATATCAAGTTAAATGGACAAAAAAGTCTGAATAAAATAATTTCGAAAAAAAGGTTAATCATTGCAGTACGGCAAACAAACTAACACACCTCCTTGAAAACAACTAGAAGATTGGGGACTTCATGAGTCTGCTCAGACCATCCACAACGCGCTAGAACAATCACATACTTGGTTATGGTAATATTTTAGATGATATTAACTAAGATCAAAATGAATATGCAATCAACAGGGGAAAAAAATTAAAAATAAAGCTCACTCACTGTGGCCAAAACTTTTAAGTCTGCAACAAAAACATAATTCTGTTGCCTTTTTTCCCATGTGGTATTGGGGAGGCGAGGGGAGATAGGGTGAATAAACTCAACCTCCATTAAAGATAGGAGACAAAGGGGAAAAGGACATCTACTGTGGCCAAAACTGCAACACAGCTACCAAGACTCGATCATAACAAGGAAAACGGACAGATACAATAGTTATCAGCAAGAAGTGGAGCACCAATTAATCTAAAAAGATATCGGCTATCACTTTGCAGCAACAACAACGATCTCATGTGCTGTAATATCAGACAACTAACATAAGCTTAGTCTATAAATGCAAGCACAAGTTTTTAAGTTTTAGAGTGCATCACCATATTTTTTTAGAGCAGTGCTAGGAGTCCCCAAATTTGGGGACATAAAAAGTGACCCAAATGATATGTCATCATTACATCGGTTGACTACATCATTAGTAATTGCATTACCGAATGACATATTAGTTGGCCACTTTTTGGGACTCCAAATTTGGGACCCTCAGCATTATTATATTTTTTAACAGTTGACAACCTACAAGGTGAAAATCATCTTAACCTGACAACCTACTTAGGCAGCCAGGTCTCTTGCCACAGCCAACCTCAGCATAGCAGGTTTCATTTTAGATCAGCATGTCAAGAAAAACTGGTTCTGCAGTTAACATCAACGATCTTTCATGGTCATCACAGCCTCACAGCTACTAACACTCCTTTCCTACCCCATATATAAAGTTAGAAGAATTAAAAAATAAAATAATATCTATATTTCATCGGATCAAGTTTTAGAATCTAAATGTGACTTCGGTCATACAAGTTTTTTTTTACTCTTACCAACCACGACAGCACCACAGCTAAATTGTAACACACTGTAAATTTGCAACCAGCAAGAAAATGTTAAGCCACAGCAACGAATAACAGCATCAACAGCTGCTGCATTGTCTCACCAGTCGGCCACATTAAATCTTCCCGGACACAACCAGTACATGGTCCAACACAAATTAAATTTCAGTTTTCCAAATTAGTATAAAACTTAAAAAGTATAAGCAGTGGAGACCAATCAAAAATAAACCCAATGCAATAGAATATGACATTAAACGAACATAATCTAAAATTCAACAAACACCGCCATCCGGTTAAATCCAACTACTAGAGATACCATGAAAATACAATAAATGGATGCATCCAGAACAGCAACAAGATGGTAACCTTAAATATAAACTCCGGGCGTTCAGTAATAGAATTACTCATACCAAGCACGACATGGAAATCTGAAGTACTCTCCAGAAACATGTAAACAAAGCAAACCAAGCAAATGATCCCGGACTTACTCCTACAAAAAAAAAGTATCCATTCAATCAGATTAGCTACCAAAAGGGACAAAACCATCTGGACTTGAATACAGAAAAAATATATAGTTCAGTCACCTCAGCATCAGATTTGCGTGGAGATGGAGTCCGACCCCGAGGAGACACACTTTTTGGGACAGGGGAACGTTCTCTGTGGTCACGCCCATCAGGACTTCTGCTCCTAGAAAGAGGTGTCCTGCGTGGAGATGGGCTCCTTCGAGTACTGGGGCTACGCCTAGCAGGAGAGGCACTTCATAACAGATCCATAATGGCATCAGACAATATATTAAGAAAACGAAACAATCAGTGCAAAAAATTATGATGAAGAACTGAGTACCTTCCATAAGACCTACTCCGACTACGCCTCTCATCAGCATATCTGCCTCTTCCACCACGGTCTTTCCGATAACCAGGGCTTACACTGCGACTTCTGCTTCTATGACGATATTCTCTCTCCCTTCCACGGTATCGGTCACGGGTAGATCTATCCCTACTTCGACTACGACTTCTCCTCCTGGAACCCTTGTCCTTATACGAATCCCTATATCTGAAAGGGTTTTCAAGATAGAAAAGCAATAGCAAATTAAATATTGAGCAACTATATGTCTAAGAAAAGAAGATTTGATCCAAGCAACTTATCAACAAAAGGAGAGAAGATTTCATAAAATCAATCATACGAAAACTAGTAACCTGCAACCCCAAGTGTCCACACAAGGAGTCAGAGAAATGACAAAGGCCCTGTGGACACCTCAAGGTAGTTGGTTCCAACCCATACTTGGCCAAACTTACCAAGCAAGAAATTCATGAGATTTTCTTTTATTACACAATTACCCTTTTTAGTAGGTCATCAACCAAATTTTGACAACCATATTCAAACTACATCTTCTCATGCTATCTCATCAGTTGATTGATTCACATGGAGCAGAAAAAGTAACAGAAAGCAACACGGTAGATCTTCCCAAAACTAACCAACCATCTTCTCCGTTACATTTCCAGGTATTCACGCCACTCAAGAAGCACAATCACTCTCTATATGTTTTTAGCATGAATTTATTCTTATTTCAGGTTTAGTGTATTACCTCCTCCAACATCAGAGGAGAAATTAAAGAGTAATGGCCATATGGGTAGAGTACAATTGTCATGGATTTTTACAGCAGGCCAATAGTGGGCCATGAATATGAATCCTGCAAATCTTGTGGTTCAAATGGAAATCTTTTAAGGCTTTGTTTATCCTTCTGAATATTTAATAAGTTTCATCAGTAAGGAATAGTGCAAGATATTAGGCAAGTGAAGAAAACTAAAACAAAATTATCACATCATAAACATATTCAGAAAGAAACGATCTATACCTCGGCCGAGGACTACGGCTCCTTGACCTCCCCTTAGACTTTTCCAGTGGTTCTAATATCCTCCCTTTAGTACTGAAAATCAATCATACATAACATGTTAACCAGTTTTATGGCAAAAGAACCATGTCATCAAAAAATAACTCCCTTTCTCCACCACCGCAAACTAAACTCAACTCAACTATGACTTTTATCCCAAAATAGTTGGGATAGGATAGGAAAATGAATCCTTAAGTAAGACACTAATAAAACCAAAGACAGCAATAACAGAATATGCCACCTGCCACCAACTAGCTAAATTGGAAAACCGAAGTTACTACACGTGAGTATAATTCACTAAGATTCATATACAAAGAAATTAACCAATAGGTCCAATACTTACAGTCCAAATTTAAACCAAAGTAACAGTCTTGTTTTAACATGTCTACAGAATATATTGAAGATGTGTCAAACATAAATTTTGCTAGAATTTCAAAAATACTCTACCAATAGTCCACAAATTTCTCCTGTCCAATATAAAGGGGAAAGAGGTATACTGGTGAATGATGTAATAAAAAGTTAATATAGAAGACTAGAAAACATAAAAGTGGCTTAAACTATTCAAATTAGCCCACAAACTTCCCCTTTAAAGTAAAATGGATGTAAAAATTAATTGAGAATTGACTTACATTCGTTCAGCATTGGGTCCATACTTGGCAAATTGAACCATGATCTCCCTCCCATCAACAGTTCTCCCTAATAGAAGAAAAAAGATCAAACAATTACATATCAAATCCAATTTCAGAACAAGGAAAATTAAGCAAACAGAATAGAAGTTTAGAACTTGCCATCCAGCTTTTCGACTGCCTTCTGGGCCTCATCTGCATACTTATATCGGACAAATGCAAACCCTCGAGAGTCACCAGTCCTATTAAAACAAATTACTATCAGATAAAATACATATAAACCAGTCACCAGTCCTACTAAAACAAATTACTATCAGATAAATACACATAAACCACTGCTCCAACTTTTAAATTTACACCAATGTATACGTATATCCACCTCCGTCTGTTTGTATTGTACACATGTATTCACACGTACATGTTAAAATACATGTGAACAATACATGTGAACAATACATGAATCAGGAGATACACATTACGGTGTGAGTATAAGGGGGTACATTATGGTGTACTTCCAGAGCCATCGTACTTTATATGAATAGAATTTCATAAAGCTTACATGACTCTGTAAATTGTCAAAGGATGAGCTTTGAATGTAAAAACTGTAAAATGTACATCAAAATTGCCCACAAAACAAACAAATCCTAAAAGGCACAAAATTTAGTACAAGTTCATGCATTCACAATTGAATGGAGGCCTAATCGGTCTAGGCGGTAACGAACCTTCGGTCGCGGGGGATGAAGACGTCCACAACTTTCCCATACTTGTCGAAGAGGGGAAACAAATCATCTGCGGTAGTTCCTGACAAAACCCAACACAAAAACAGAATGATTAAGAAATCAGTCGAAACAAAACGGCGACGTAATGAGAAAGGATTAGATTGGGGAAGCTTACGGAAAGTGACGTTGAGAACGAGTAGGGAGTAGGTGTCGCTGATATCTGGAGGTCCGGCTCTTCCGAAGTGCGACATCTTCACAGATTGAGATTTGTTGTAGAGAGAGAGAGAGAGAGAGAGAGAGAGAGATAAGGTATGCGGCTTCTGCGCGAGGGTTTAGGCCCTTTCAGGTTAAGTAATGGATGGGAATGACTTGGGAACTTGGTGGTTCTTTTATAGACGAAAGTACCCCTATGTTTTCCATAAAATATCAAAAATATCGCTAATTTGGTAGCTCAATAAAACTCGATATTCTTTCTCATCTAAATCCAATTAAAATTTATATCATTTCTATTTTATACTTTTATGAAATCATAATAAAATATAAAAAATATATCTAAATTTGGTAACGCATTAAAAACTCGATATTCATTCTCATCCAGATTCAGTTAAAATTTTTATTATTTACTTTCTCCGTTACAAAAATAATAAATAAAATATTCAAAGTCTGTAAATTTAAAAAAAATACTTTTGATAAAAACGGAAGATTTTGAGTCACAAAAAATTTGAATATCTCAATAAAATTATTTTTTTAAAATATACACCGATATTTTTATTAATATATATGTATGTATCATTTAATTTTGTACAAAAAAAAAGTATCCGGCCTCGGGACGGGACGGAGGGAGTGTGAGAACCCAAATATTTGAGAATGATTTAATAAATAAAAATCTTCCTTTTGTTATTTCTCTAGTCGAATTATTCT
>JAUMHB010088309.1:0-11384 GCA_032359685.1 Pittosporum tobira
TATTATTTACTCCAATACTGAGAAAATATTTAATACTATTAGTATTGACTATAACAATTTATTTATTAACAAAAAGTTTATTTATTACTCAATATTACTATTGCAACTATTGTTGAGGTAAAAGTATAGTAGAAAGTGACATGTCAGTAACTATTGACTCATCGAGTATTATGACGTCTTAATAATTGTCCGAAATTTTTTCGTATGAGGTCCACATGTTTTCTGTTATGCGGTCCACAAATACTTTGTTGTGGGGTCTATCAACACTTTGTCGGCTATGCAACATATCGTTTGGAAACGAATATTCCTTAAAGTCAAAGTTGACATTTATTTGTCAAAAATATTTGCACTTAGAAACTTATAGTTTATTTTATCTCCACCAACACCATACTGTTTAAGATAAATAAATTTTATAAAATATTAAAAATATTGGATTCTTAGAGTGACCCTTTTCTTTTTTTAATTCTCATCATTTTTTAACAATTTTAAAATTTCAATTCTTATATATATATGTTAAAATTTTAAAATTAGTACATAATAATATTTTATATATAATTTGCAACATTAACTTTGATATCAATTAATGTAAAATAATTTACTCCAAATTTGTATTTATAATTTCACAAATTTGGAATAAAAAGGTATGAATGCTGGTGATTACTCATTTGTCTTTTAGTATTTTTTTTCTCTCATTATTTTTCAACAGTTATTAATATTATTATACTATATATTATTTCATTCGTTCGAAAATTAAAGATGCTTTTAAATTTTATTAAACTAAAATTTCTAATATATTTGTTAAATTTTTAAAATTTCTACCTAATAGTATTTTATATTAAGTTTACAATATTGACGTTGTCATCAATAAAAATAAAATAAATTTACTTGAAATTTGAATTCTAACTTAGAAATGAGTATTTAAAATTTTATCTTACTATATATCTCTTCAAGTTAAATTATGAATTTAAGTTATTATACTAAATTTAAAATTATGAGTCATAAATTATTCTATTAACTAACTATTTTATTTTTCTAATTTTTTTAAAATTTTAAATTAAATTAATTATAATAAGTGTCACGCGCAAATCATGACATCCATCTAGTTTAGAAGAACATAGATATTGCTTCCTTTCAAGTTGGGAGTATTGCTAACGACACTTTGACTTTGGGAATTTCCTCCCCCATTTTTTTTTCTTTTTTGTTTAAATTTTTTTTTTTAATTTTTCAGGAGAGAGTCCTTCAAACATTTTCATTTATTTTTGCTGTACATGGAAATTCTGTAAATTTAAAGGGTGTTTATGAAATTTATATTATCTTAATTTCAAACGGAATATTTTTTAATAAAAGTAATAGAAAAGTACAAATATTATTATGTGACGTTTTGAAAACTTGCTTAAAATTGCTTTTCAAATTCGGAGATGATACCATACATGCAACTCCCCTAAACGAATAGAATATTAAAATATTTTAAAATTTAATTAATTATTTAAATTTTATTAAAATTATTTTTTTTATTAATATTAAATATATCTCACTCAAAAATTTATGTTATAACTGGATAATTAAACAAATTCAAGGGCAACAAATTAAAATACAAACAAGTGATACTCAATTTTACCCATTTTTCATTTTTCCTAGTCTGTTTCAAACACGAGCAACACGTCCAGAATATTTTAAATTGCAGTCGAGTTGTTTTCAAAACTCGAAAAGTATTGCCCCGCTCAGGAACACCCTGAATCGTTTCAAGCGGTTTCCCGTCATTTCGTATATCACTTCCTGTAAATCTAGGGATTAGCATTTCCTCTCATCCCATATACCCTCTCCGGCAAAATTAATGTCGGCGTCCACGGTTTCTATCACGGCGAACACCGCCACAAACCGCCGTCGGCCAGTCATCGTCGGCGAGAAGAGATCCGGTCTAGATTTGGTGGGCATTGACGTCCCTTCCCCTACTTCCGGCGGCGAAATCGGCGTTGTTGACAAAACCCCCAGCCTTTCAATCGAGAGATCAAGAAGGGATTCAGTAGTTCAAGCCAAGAAATTGCCCCCCAATTCGATAAATGTAACGAACAAGCCGTCCCACCGGACATCCGCACGTAAAGGCGGGTCAAAACCAAAGTGGCAAACGGTGGTCAGTGTGTTTACCAAGAATTTGTTGCTTTTGCTTTTATTGGCTGGGTTGGTTCAGATGATTAGAAGGTTATATTCGTCAAATAGTGTTCTTTATTCAGATAATGTTGATGGTAGGATTGCAGAGGTTGAGGAGTTTTTTAAGAAGACTACAAAAATGATGCAGGTTCAGGTGGATGTTGTGGATAGAAAAATTGAGAGATTGGAGGGGAAGGTGGTGGAAATTGGGAGTGAGTTGGGTAAACAGAGGGAAAAAACGGAGAGTTTGGAGAAGCATTTGAGTAGTAACGAGTGGTTACCAAAAGGGGAGTTTGATAAGTTTGTTGAGGATTACAAGAAGGCAAAAGTGGGAAGTAAGGGTGATGAGGTGGATGTGAGTTTGGATGAGGTGAGAGCGTTTGCTAGGGAGGTTGTTGAGAAGGAGATTGAGAAGCATGCTGCTGATGGGCTCGGAAGGGTGGATTATGCTTTGGCGACTGGTGGGGCTGTTGTTGTGAAGCATTCGGAGCCTTTTATCGGTGGGATTAAGGGTGGGTGGTTTGGGGCTAATCGGAATGGGGTTCATGGTAATGCCAAAAAGATGTTGAGACCCAGTTTTGGTGAGCCTGGTGAGTGTTTTCCTCTGAAAGGAAGCAGTGGTTTTGTGCAGATCAGGCTCAGGACAGCTATTGTTCCAGAGGCTATAACTTTGGAACATGTTGCAAAGGTGATTTCTTACAATTATGGTGTTTGGTACTTACTGATACTGTGATATTTTAATACACTTTTTTAGTTGCTTAACTATATTATGTTCATTTGGCTCAAGTTTTGATCAGCTTACATTTGTCATACATTGAGTTGAGCTCTATTCAATTACTATATGAAACTTTGGTGTATAACCTTGACTTAGGCAGTTGAAGATGATCCTTAGTATGCGTTCTGATGTACTGTATTTAAAATACTCTTTAAAACCATCTTGAGTCAAGTTTATACTGTTGTAGCGTTCAAGATATGCTTCTAGAGTCTAGCTGAGTGGTTATCTTGTTTGTTTTGTTTTCGCTTTGTGGTCGTATGCTTCATTTCTTATTTCTTTATTTCTTTTTGTTAAGTGGTTTGTAGTCTTGTGCAAAGTTCTCTGGGAACATGTTTCTGGCTGAATTCTGAAAGATTTTGGTTAGGCTGTTGACTTATTGCTCGTTTGAGGTTTGTAGCTGAAAGTAATGCCCATATTAGAAGTTTTAATGAGTTATAGTTGTCAGCTTTGAATGTATCGGTGCTATTAGGAAGCTATGTTCCATTGATCTTTACGATGTTAGTCTAACTGGACACTCATTACTTATGAATTTTTAGCTGTGTAGTTTTTACATTCTTGTCCATAGTCTCTTCGAGTAAAAGGGTGAATTGGTTACAAGTTATTTTGCCCCAACAAAAAAAACACCCCCCCCCCCCCCCAAAAGGAAAACAACAACAAACCACAACCCCCCCTTCCCCGGTGCTCTTTATTGTTGTATTCTTTTTGAGAAAATAAACTCTGAGGATGGGGCCATGTTGGATGGTGATGTTGATAAACTAGGAGACTTTGCAGTATGTTTTGTTGACTTCTTTCCTAAACTGAGTTCAAGGTTTTGCTGTAAGATACATCATCACGATGTGCTAGGAGAAGTGGAAGATCATATAGAGCTCTAGTAGCAATTGCATTGCATCATAATCTGAACCAAATATTTGTAACTTGCCTTCTGGTTGATTTGTCCATCAATCTACTATTATCTAAGGTTATATTTATGCCCTTAATAGGGAAATTGGGACCACATATTCTGTTACGAATTAGTTGTGGTATAAATAAAATAAAATAAAATATGAGAGGTTGATGCACAGGCTGGGATGTGAATCATCTGACTAAAATTTGCATATATGATGCTTAGGACCTTCCAGATTAGATTTTGTGATCAATTCTTGTATCACGCTGTGTGGTTATTAACTAATGTAGTAACTTGAGGCAATTAATGGTCTGCTTTTGGGCACTTCAAACATGTAGCAGGTTAAACATATCAAAATAAATAAATTCTCCCTCTGTCCAAATGTCCTAATTTTTTGACTGTTTTTAGCACAGAGTTTAAGATGCTTCAGAAAAACATTTATATTTTTTTATAGATATTTTTGGGTGCTTAATATATTTGTATCTTATAATTCCAATATATTTAATAATATTAAGAAAAATATAATGTATAATTATGTTTTTGGAACGTCTTGAAACTCATGTTGGAAACCGTCAAAAAGGTTGGACGTTTTAAATTGGATGGAGGGAGTAGATGTTTGTGCAGGTCTTTTGGCTGAAAGCTATTTTTGCGTCTCATCATGCAGTAGTACTATATTCAGTATGTGGACATTTGCCACTATGTTATGTTCAGTCTTAGGTTACGCAATAAATGTGAATCTTTCAAGTCATTTGTTTGAACTAGCATTATGTTATGAGCTCTTCAGAAGGACTGAAGTGGAATATAAGATTTAGAATGTCAGTGAGATCCAATTTGCATATTTAGATTGAGTCCTAGTCATAGATTTGAATAAGCGCTGATGTGAGTTACTTCCTCCCTATTTGGTATGAATGGTTAGTTGAACTCCATACTGAAGGATTTTGTTGAATCCATCTGAAGTGAAAGGGATTGCGGATTCTTGATTGGTAATGATTTTGTGATTCAGTTATAACTTGAGCATGAAATTGAAGTCCGTTTTAGTTGAGGTGACCAATCTTCCTTCTTCCAAACCAAGCTTTTGATCGCTTTTGGAATCATACAATTTTATTTAATTTTTTGGCTCTGTAGCCCCTTGTTGTGGCTCGTGTCTGTGTCTCTCTCCCCCCTTCCCCTAGATTCCCATGGTCTTTCAAAATTTCTGGAACTCCAATAAAAAGTAAATTGGTTACACGTGCTCCTACGTGCTATAGAATTTTGCCTACTTTTGATGGTATTGTGTATTATGTAATTAGGCCTTTCTGTTGATTTTTCTTTTTTTTGGTTTATTGTTTCTTATTTAAAAAGTTTGTGTTGGTCAATTGCTAAATTAGTGATTATTAACTGTTTAAAATGTGGCATACGAAGTCAGGCCAGCCTGATCTTAAAATTCCCCCCACCCTCCTTGCAAAGCCTGTCATTTGGATTTAGTCTTCTAGAAACCAATAAAATTCTCCCCGCTATTTTTGGTGACATTTTATGACTACATTTACGATGTCAGAGATTAAAGTCACCATATCTGTTGAGATCTACGTATTTGTATGTTACATATGAAAAAAAAAAGAAGAACTAGTAGATGTGCTGCTAGCATAATTCAGACTTTACACATGACATTTATTTTGAACTGCCGATTTCCGTTATCGGTTTCCTCTGACTTTTTTGAATACAAAATAGTTTCATAGTTCAACTCGTATTGTGGTGTCTATTTTAATAAAATGTTGAATATTCTGTTGAAATTGAGTGATAGTAGCTGTAACTAGAAATTTTTGAAATTGATTGCTTCTCTGCTTGAGATAAACTTGGCATTGTGTAATTTGGTGCTTTAAATGATGTAGAAAAATAATATTAGGTTGTTGAACTGTAAGGAAAAAGAAGCTATTCAAATGAAGACAGGTAGGATTGCAGAGTCCTTCATGAGTATGTCATTTTGATTGGTGCCATTGAAACTGGATGTTGTTGCTCTGCCCGGAGGTGATGATATTCGGTGCAGCTCTATAGTGTTGTAATCCAAGTTATCCGAATCTTTGTAGAATTAATTGTTGAACTCTGTACTGCACTAGTTTCTCCTGAGTCATATAGGATGGAGGGAGGTAATAGAATATAATTTTCCATGATTCCCAATTCTCTTTCTCTTCTTTGGGATAGGATTTCTTTCCTAGCATCTTTGTGGGCTTTCGGCTGTAGGAGCTTTTAGAGGAATTGTTATTTTGGATATCCATAGAGATTGGGAGGCGGCTCTTTACTAGTTTTTATTAGTTTTCTCTTGTATTTCTTTAGAGGACTTCTTGTCATCACCCTCTGTAATTATCTTTTATTAATAAAAATTTTCTTGTATCCAAAATATATATATATAGTGAAAAATTATATGAAAAAAGTGTATTATAACAAAAGAAATGCAGAGTTTGGGAGGCCATTACTTTATTTTTCATAAACGCTTGCTGTGTTTGTGTGTTTTATTATAAAACAATTACACTCACCCTGCTGTTGGATCCATGTTCCAGTTGGGGTAAGACTACAATGCTTGCAGTTTTGTTTATGCTCGTTTATTTATTTATTTATTTTTTTTCTGATTTAATTTTAAATATTCCTCTCTTAACTAAACTATACATTTGATTGTGCAATGAAGCAGAGTGTGGCCTATGACAGGTCCAGTGCTCCCAAGGACTGTAGGGTATCTGGATGGCTCGGCGGACAACAAACTAGTGATGTGACACTCGAGAATGAGAAGATGTTTTCCTTGACTGAATTTACGTATGACCTTGAGAAGAGCAATGCACAGACTTTCAACGTGTTGGATTCGGTCGACATTGGCATTGTTGACATGATAAGACTCGACTTTTCCTCGAACCATGGCCACCCTTCTCATACCTGCATATATCGGTTTAGGGTGCACGGCCATGAACCTGATTCTGTTTTACCTCTGGCGGTGCAGTCTTGATTGATGCTGTCTTGTTTTAGCTTTTGAACTTTGAAATGTATTTCTTTTTAGATGCTTCTACGTATTTGTCGTTTGATGTGTAATTTCTAAGTAGGAGGTGTATCCTGTTATTGTAGTAATGGATTGTTTATGGTAGAAAAGTATATGTCAAAGATGCTGTACGTCACTTTTGTAAACTTATTGGATTGTTTGGATTTGGCTCATCCTTATGTGGTGCTAAAAGCAACTATTTCTTCATCTTCTTTTTCCCCTTATTTTTTTGACACAGGTTTTTTGGTGGTAGTGACTCATTTAGCTACTAGTTTCATGAGAGGTAATGCCTAACCTCGGGGCTTGGGCGGTGTTTTTTAAACAGTATTCTAAAAAAATATTTTTAAATGTTCAAGTATTTGGCGAATATTTGAGTTTTAACGAATTAGTTAATTTTTAAGTTATCGTCGAAGACACCAAGTATGATTGCGGTTAACATTGAACTTGTGTTATTCGTTAGAGGTTTTTTAGTTCGCTTAACGAGTTATAAAACACTAAATATAAATATAGTATTTTTTAAAAATTAAATTTAAATAGTCTATATCATCAAATTCACTTTAAAAGGTATTCAAATTCCTTACTGATAATGTAAACTCAAGGAGACGACAGTAGTATGCTCTTCTACAATTTCTTCCTGAAGAAAGTAGCTACATAAAAGTGACATTAGCCTTGAATTTAGTCATAATTTTTTTTTTAATTATTCACATATATTTTATTATAAAATTATTTGATATACCTAATTTATAAAATATTATTATGCGCATGTATTAATTGGCTGCACGTCAACTTTTATTTTAATAAATAAAAATAAAATAAAATAATAACTTGCACAAGACAACAACCCCTGTTTTGCAATTCATGTCGTTTCAACTCAAGACATTTGGACCCTTGTGCTGTGGAATTGTTGATTCCAAATTTCGAGTAAAAGAAAAAAGAGTATAATTAACCATTCTGTATGTTAATATTTTAAAATTGTTCTAACCTATTTCAAAATTTTTATTTAAAAAAAAAATTGATTTCAAAATTTAAGCATGATATTTGACTTTTGAAAATCAATTGAGAGAATTTTTAAAATTCGAATTTTTATTTGAGTTTAGTGAATAATATATTTGTAATTAGTACTCCCTTTTAAGTAATTTATGATATTCATAATTATATTAATTTTTTTATGAGTAAATATATATTTAATTTTAAATTTTAAAAAAATCTGCAATTAATTTCAAGAAAGTCCAAGGAACAACTCCTGCCACCCATGCCATTGAAGCAAAGCAAAGCAAAGAACAAGAATAATTAAAGTAATAATAAATAGAATATGGAAAAGCTTATTATACCTTTTGACTGCTACATTTCGTTTTTTCTTCGATTAAAGAAGCTTTTCAAATTCCAAGCAACCCAGAGAATCGAAGTACAAAGTGGTCAAGCCAAGTTTGCCCCTTTTGAGAATTTGGTCCTTAATGCTCCAAACTGAAAACTTAAAAGTTCAAATATTTACAATTGACCACCAATATTGACAATTTTTCAAGTTTGGCCCTGAAAAATTATTTTCCAAATATTATTTTTTGGGATCCACAAGTAATGTGGACCAGAAAATAATTTTCCAAAATAATGAGGCTAGTTTCTAAAATTGTCGAAAAATTATTTCTTTTTAGTTTCTTTTCTTCATTAACACTTAGTCACTATTGTCAATTCTTTTTATAATTTTCAGTATTTTTCTGATCAAATTTATATATTATTGTTTCACAAAATACATTTAGGGTTTAAAATGAAATGTAAAGCAAACTATAGAGAAAAGACATATACATATGTAGTCGTAAAAAAAAAAAATTCTTCGAGTTTTTCTTTACATTTCATTTTATTTTTCAAATAAGATAACTAGTTTTGATGTATTATATAAGGTGTTTGGAGACCCTTAGCCAACCAAACTCATCCAAATCGTCCATCAAGTCATACAAAAGCCGAGATATAGTAAATTACTATTACTAGTATGCAATAAATAATGTAGTTACTCTCATGATGCATTAGCATCATATAATGACCAAATTACCCTTTGGAAATATTAGGTGCTACATGTAGGATTTTCCTCCTCACCCTCTTCCCTTTCTACAGATTTGAAACTTCACTTGGCTCAAATCTCATTACACTTTCATACAATCTATGTAGTTTATCTTAAGATATCTTGTTAAGCATGGAGATGATAGCAACAAGAAAAAAGATTTGATTAGAAAAAAGTTATCATATTATGATTGCTTTAATTCATTAATCAATCCAATATCTAGTTGCAATAGTATCTTTTTCTATATAAAAATTCCATATTCATAATCGAGTATAATGACCTTTGATCAGTCATTTAAAACAAATGAGGCTCCATCTCTTTTCATTTGACCAATGAGTTCTCAAACCAACTTGTTATCGTTTTTTATTCCTAAGTGTTTCAATATTGTTGAATGTGCAACCCACCATCCTAATGTTCCATTCAATGAAATTTGTTCTTGTAATCTATAGGAAAACCTAACAAAATACAACAATGAGGAATAACTTGCCTATACAGCCAGCAAGGCGGATAGCACTATTGGTAAAGGCCGTCAAGTGAAAACACTAGAGGTGCGAAGCGTGTGATGGGCCTAAATTAGCATACCCCTGTTGTGATTTAATAATGCCTATTTACTTGTAATATTATTCCTTGAAACAATTTCTATAAATAACAAAGACCATAGGACAAGAAGTAGCAATGATACACTAAAAACTATAAGACAAGAAGACTTGAAGATACTTAAGTATTGCAAGCATTGTCTAGCCCATTGTAGCAAATAGGAAGGAGATACTCCAGTTAAGGATTCAGCAAGATGAGTTACTCTTGCTGAAACAACAAGGAGAAGAATAACTTTACAACAAGCAAAAAGGATTTGAAGCTCAAAATGAAGACATCAAGATAGCCAACCTTAGCCATTGATAACAAGGATGTCTAAAAATCATTTGCTGCCAAGAAGCAACAATAAACAACAAGGATTTGTGTCTTAGCTGTTGACAGCTAGCACAAGAAAATAAGAATAGTACGACTCAGAGATGCCTCCACTAACTATTTGATAGAAGAATGTCAGACAAAGACAGATAGTAATCTCAAAGCTTATCAAGGAGGATATATGACCAATGTACAATTGAAACGGGTGTAATAGCACAAAATTTAAACGGCTCTATTTCCTAAATGGTCAGGTTCTTGAGGTTATATAAGGAAAAGACCTACAACACTTGTAGGTTGATTAATTTTAGACAGAAACATTGAAGAAGAAAGATTTGTGCCCTGTCATAAGCCATCCAAATCCCAAAATAGTTAGTCAAAATCTAAATCATTTATAGTAGACCTTTAACACATGTTTTAAGCCATGAGTTGATCTTTAGAGGATCTTCATTCATATGTTTTCTGGTGTAATCAAGTTTTGGCTTGAGTTGAGCTAAATTGTATATTTGAATCCATTCTTAATTGAAAATCTTTAGTTCGATTGAAATGGGTGTGATAGCACAAAATTTAAATGGCTCTATTTCCTAAATGGTCAGATTCTTGAGGCTATATAAGGAAAAAAACTTGCAACACTTGTAGGTTGGTTAATTTTAGGTAGAAACATTGAAGAAGAAAGACTTGTGCCTTGTCGTAAGCAATCCGAATCTCAAAATAGGTAGCCAAAATCTAAATCATTTATAGTAGACCTTTAACACATGTTTTAAGCCATGAGTTGATCTTTAGAGGATCTTCATTCATATGCTTTCTGGTGTAATCAAGTTTTGGCTTGAACTAAGGTAAATTGTATCTTTGAATCCATTCTTAATTAAAAATCTTTAGTTCTTTATAATATATGTGTTTATCCTTTCTTTGTTGTGTATGTGAATTTATTGTGACACTCTGACATCCGTACAACCTCTAAACTCCTAGACCGGTCGTCAAACTACGCTTCACACTTCCAAACCTATAATAAATTACAATCATTCCTTAATACAACAGAATTGAATTTATATTACAAACATTCTAAATTTAAATTACAATATTTAATAACTCAATTCACTCTCTTCAGCTCTTCTACCTCGGGCTAGACAAATTCCCAGCGTCCATTTCGTTCAATTCTCTCGTACTCGCCTCTTGGATTATATTATTCAACTGCAAGTAAAACATTTAACTATAGCAAGGGTGACTAATTAAGCTCAGAAAATACAATCTCTCAAATATTAAAGCATACTTTAAACTTAATAAAATCAATTCAAGCTTTTGAAATAAACATACTTTCAATGCAAAGCATAATTTACAAACAGTCAAGTAAATCATGCTATAATTTAAAAACATACAGGTGAGATGCCTTAACCTCCAATTACTTTCATTCCCCTTCTAACCTTAACACACAGTTAAGACCAAACAAGTACTAAAACCTTCGGCGATTGTGCACAACACAATTGCAGGGATAATTTAGCTTACGCCATAGGACTCACTTGTGACACCCCCAAATCTGGGTATCTACACCCTGACTTGAGTTGCCAATTTATTAATAATTTCATAACTTACAAATACACAGGACTTAAAAGTATACAAGGTT
>JAUMHB010088320.1:0-11382 GCA_032359685.1 Pittosporum tobira
TTCCGCTGTGTAATTCGTTGTGAGACCGATCCTTGTAATATAACATGGTGAGTTGCCTAATATTGGCTTCTCAATATCTCCAGTTTATTATTTGACGACCAAATTTTTCATGAGATTTGGAGGTGAAAATTTATGGGCGTCACATGGAATATCGACACTATCACAGCTGCATCAAAAGTCAATTCGTCAGCCACAAGTCAACAGTCAACACAGGTCAAAAGCCAAGTAAATAAATGTTTATCAAATACATGCTCAAATTCCAGCTCAACAAAATTATTTAATTAGAAGACTTTATCCTTATCTAATTAATTATTTCAATAAACACAAATATTAGCATATATTTTTATCTGTTATTCAGTATACATATAAATAAGTGATATTTTATAATTTACTGATGCATCTTATTGGTTAATAAAACTTTTTCCTTCATTGATTTCCATAATGGTTTCATTCTATAAACTTATCAAAGTAACGTTTTTAAAATTTGAGTAACAACTTTGAAAAATTAAATTAGAGAGAGGGTGGGATTTGTATTTCCTAAAAATAAAAAATAAAAAATCAGTAGCCGTTATCTCGTCCACGGGTCCCGTTACTGCCTTCTGCCGTTAACCGGTATAATACTAACCGTCGGCGATTCAAAATTTCTGCCACTCTATTGTTTCTTTGATTGCGCCCACCAACTTAGCCTTTTTTATGTTTCCTTTTGCAACATTATTAGCGGAAAAGACTAAAGACAAGATATTGGGTCCCATTTTAATCAATTTCTGGTTGAATTCGCCTGAAAATATCTACGCCAGAGTACTGTGTATTTGAGTGAGTTGATTCACCATTTCACGAGCTTATCTCTTCAAGTAAATCTCTTTATCCAGATAAGGTTCTGTTTCTCGTCGTTACTTGGAGAACTTTTACACTGCAATTTTATCACGACTGTGCCCTTTTGGGTTATAATTTTCTGCGAAAGTGTCCATAGATTCCGGCGGCTGGTCGAGTGATTTGATTGGTGATTAGTGTATATAAATGGGTTGGAAGAATATCGCATCATTTCTGGATTTCCGGAGTGCTTTTCAGGTTGGATTCTTTTTATCTGTTATTACTTTTTATCGTTGTACGGGATATTCTTGTAGTGGGTTCCAATATTATGATGACAGGCCTTTTTCTTTAATTCCTTATTATAAATTATTCTGTTTCATCGGAATTTTTTAGCATGATTAGATTTCATTCCCGTGTTTCTTTGTTATTTTCTGCAGAAAGTACCAAAATTTGGTAAGTATCAATTACATCTTATTGGTGATTCTTTCGTATGACAGTTCAAACATTTGTGACGATTGCAATTTTGGATTTTTATACTTCGAATGTTACGTTTTATCAAAAATAAAAGGAGAAAAAAGATAAAAAAAAAAAAAAGACTTTGAAGGGTTGTGAAAAGGATAAGATGGCTATTGTTTGATTTATCAAATTCGAAGGGTTTGTGAGATTTTAGTATAAATACAAGCTTTCAGTTTTAATCTTGAATTTCTTTAGGGAGTCCGAGAATAACCTTGATATAATTTTTGGACCAAAAGCTTAAGCTTCTACAGTTACCCTTGTATATTAAGCCTTCAATGTGGGACATAAACTCATATGGTACTTTAACCATTTTTAACATGTTTCTAAATATTTTTGATCGGAACGACGACTTGAATATGATAAGATACATGGTTAAGTGTGAATTTGCTGCGGGGTAATTCATCTTGATTTGGTTAACTTAGTAGAATTTGTGAAATGAGAACCTTAATTTTTCAGAAACAACTTGTAAGTTCTTGAATTCTCTCTCTGATTTACAAGATGACTTGGTTATAACTTCAGCCGTCGAAAATAGCACAATCTATGAGTCTTCTTTATGACCTCATAAGCTGTATGCATCACAAATAACGGAAAAAAAATTAAAATAAAGCCAAAGAAGAAATATTTATGGAAAAGTATAAGATGTTTATTTATCTCTTGCTATGATCTTATCAGTGCATAACCTCATGCAAGTTTTCTTTTTGCAAGTAATAAGCCTATTGTAATTATGAGAGCCAATGATTTGGCATTAATATTGCATCGCTAATTTTGCCAGAAGGCAATTTCTACATTTAAAAGTTGCATAATTGTTTATTCGTGTGTGTGTAACAACACTTGTTATTTGTAATACATGAATCATAATCAGCTGTAAAGTTAAGTTGATCTTTATCCTGCAACAGGGCAGAGCAAGGGAGGTTGAGCTTGGTTCGCATACAATCAACTCTCATGGAGCTGCACTTGCAAGGAATCATATGCATGATTGGCTTATCTTGCTATTACTTGTACTCATTGAGGTCATCCTGTATATAATACATCCATTCTATCGCTTTGTTGCGAAGGATATGATGACAGATCTTAGATATCCCATGAAGGACAACACTGTCCCCGTATGGGCTGTTCCAGTGAGTTTTTCTCCTAGTAGATTGCATGTGATAATTATAAAAATCAAATATGAAGTAATTAACAGCTAACATTTAACCCAGGTTTGTTAACAGAATTAATTAATTTTCTGTCATGATAAATTCTTCCCTCCCCCTCTCCTCCTCCCCCCCTCCCATTCTTAGCTATTTTTGGATTCATTTTCCATTTACTAGCAATTAGTTTGGAATAGAAGGCGTAGTTGAATTGAGTTGAGTTGGAAAGTTGTGTATCCTCAAGAAATGATCTCTTTTACCTCATATTCAATATTATTCTTTTTCCCGAATGGGTTTGGGGTAAAATTTTAGCGAGACTATTTGAGAAAATATTCAATCTGTGTTATAGTATTATAAGAGTAAATGGAATAATTTTTTTGCAAGTTTATGTTCAAAGCTCTCGTAATTGTGGGTGTTTAATCTGTTACTCCTCTGTTATTTGTGTTTGTCCCATCAATTTTTTTATCTCAAAAGAGAAAAAAAAAAAGCGTGAAGAAAGCACAACTAGTGAGACAGTTTTGGTTATTATGCAGATGTATGCAGTTTTATTGCCTATTGTCATTTTTACCCTTTTCTATATCCGAAGGAGAAATGTTTATGACCTGCACCACAGCATTTTAGGTAATTAAATTCTAATACTTTCTGCAATTTTCTGTTGAGGACATTTTCTGTTATATCCTGATAATTATCTCCTACTACAAGCTGCCTACATTGATTATGACTTGAAACACTCTCAAAGTGCAGGCCTCTTGTATGCTGTCCTGATAACTGCAGTTCTTACTGATGCAATAAAGGATGCAGTTGGCAGGCCTCGACCAGATTTCTTTTGGCGCTGCTTTCCTGATGGAAAAGATGTACACAATCCTAAACTCTGGATATTACTGAATCAAATTTTGTATGCATTAATGCTTCTTTCTATGTAGCAGATGAATTATGTTGGTGATAACTTTCCCTTTTTTGCTATACATTGCTTTAAAGTCTAGCAAAGTCTTTTTAAGTGTTGTATTTGAATTAAATTTCAGAAGATTATTACCATTTTCCCAGTTACAATGTTATCGCACATCAACAAAATCTGGCTTTATTTTTTTGATCGCTGACTTTTATATCTTTTGCTATCCCTTTTTAGGAATATGATCATTGGGGCAATGTTATATGCCATGGTAAACATAGTGAGATAAAGGAAGGGCATAAGAGTTTTCCAAGTGGTCATGCTTCATGTAAGCACACTTCTTACTCGATCGATGGTTGAAGTTTGAACTATCATTTTAAGTAAATAAATACACTATTTGACTAGAACTTGATGTTATTATATTGCAGGGTCCTTTGCAGGTCTAGGGTTTGTTTCTTTGTACTTATCAGGTAAGATTAAAGCATTTGATCGCCGGGGTCATGTGGCAAAACTTTGCATTGTATTTTTCCCTCTCCTTGTTGCATCCCTAGTTGCAGTTTCTCGGGTGGATGACTACTGGCACCACTGGCAGGATGTGTTTGCTGGAGGTTTCCTAGGTTTGTTTTCCCCTAGTTCCCATGGCTTGCCTTATAAAGGAAGATGGATATTGATCTGGACTTGCTGTTTGATCGGAGTTTTACTTAAAATTTACGTGACTGATTTTCAGGGCTTGTTGTGGCAACATTTTGCTATCTGCAGTTTTTCCCACCACCATATAGCATTGAAGGTATGGTCTTCATATTTTGTTTTTATTTTATTCTTTTATTTACTTTCTTGCAATTAAATCTGCTATTAAAAATATTAGGCTGAATTTTCAATAGCAAGGATTCATTTATTTATGCATGCTGCTTATGACTTGCAAAGTTTAATGTATTATTAGAGTGAGGTTTCTCAAGTTGTAGAAATCATGTATTTCTTGCGAAATGGTGATTGATATGTAATGAGCAGAAACTTATTCTAGCTCTTCACATCCACGTGGAAATCTAATATTGATGATAACCTTAATTCATCATGTTGATCAATCCTAGTGTGGTTTTGATTAAAACTCGCATCATGACAAGCTGTTGGCTCATTCTGTATTGATTACAAACAAGTCTCAAATGTTATTTTTATTATTAATACTGTTAATATTTCTTTTCTGCCTTGATTTTGTTTTCAGGCTGGTGCCCGTATGCACATTTTGAAGCATTAGAGCAGTCGCACACTAACTCACGGCTAGACCCTCCTGGAAATGGATTGAATGTGCAGGGGATGGGGGTTGAAGCTGTAAATCAACAAGGTGCAAGAAATAGTAATGAGTTCATGCCTGTATCTTTAGGCGACAATTCTTCGATGCAGGATTTGGAATATGGCAGAATGTAACTTATATTATGCTCTGATTTGCCCTAGTTATTTCTAGCTTCTCTAGGCTCTTGTGGATAGATAGGTGGTAAATGGTACTTGTATTATACTCATTTAACAGTTATTTTCCCTGCAGTGTGAGTTACTTTATCATGGTAGTGCTTTATAGCTGATGACTTGAATGTAAATCAAGATGAAGAGCTAAGTCTTAGCAATGTGAGTGGTCTTGTTGAAATGGTCTGATATTTGCCCGCATTTGAACAGATATTCTTTATTTCCGTTTAAGAGTAGTATTAGTTGTATTCGATATAAAGGTATCTGTAAATAAACAAATATGAATATTCTTCAATATGAATCCGTTTATATACCTTGACGAGTTTAGCACATTAAGGCAAACGAATTTTCTTTTTGAGCTCGTCTAGTTCAAGTAAACGAGTTTTTAATAAGTTAAATTCAAAATTTTTCATAAACTATTTGAAACTTTTAATGTTATGGAACCTTAAAAGTTAAACTTGTTCAACTCGTAAACTAAATAAATTTTTTATGAGATTTGAGAATTTAGAGAGTTTATTCTATTTTAAACTAATGACCAATTATGTATTGTTCAAATAATTTAAAGTAATAAAATAAATAAATAAATAAAAATAATTGTTAAAATGTAATGTAACAAAGGATGAATCAGAAGATTTGAACTTTTGTGTTCGCAGTTTGTAGTCAACATTTCAATACAACGGACAGAAAGAATGTCGTAACACATGTTTGGAAGTCAATCAAGACCTAGTCAATTATGTTCTCTATATCTTCTTTTATGTGAGCCTATTGCACTTTAACAATATCTTCATGAGAAATATAATTGGCCGACCCGTGAAATCGTTTTCATGCATTTCAATATAATCTCCATTTTCATAAATTTATAATTTGTAGAAGCACGCTTGGTGTCATTTCTAATGAAATTAACTCTTGATTCTCTAGTAGCTAGGTCAAACTGAAAAATGCCGACCAACATTTTTGTCGCGGCACATTTGTGTTATTAGCTGAACCTATCAATTCACACATATATATGCGTCTAATATTTTAGAATTTTAAAGATAATAACACAAAATTAATTAAAATCATTAAAATAAAATTATTGCACAAGTATATATAATAAAGCTTCTCTCTAGCTCTTGCATGTTCCAATCAAAACCACAACTTAATTAGCCTTTCTGATTTTCTGATTTTTCAGTTTCAAAATGACAAATCTTGAAAATCTCAAGAGGTATTGGAGGAGGAGGGCATACCAACGGCTCGATGATGGGACGTTTAACAAAAAGAAGAAGCTGAAAATAGCCAAGCTTGGTAATCAAAGGCAGCAAATTTTGAGGATAAATATAGCTCGATGCAAGGTCCTGTTGAAGTTCATATCACCAACTAAGCTTTTCTCAAAGTCCCGAAATGATGTGGTCATTCGCTTAGCAGGTAAAAATGACCTCTTGCATGGTAAAAGTAAAAGTAAAAATAATCGAAAAGGTCGGCCAATCCCCATTGTTTCTGGTATCAACAATGAAGTTGTTGATGCAAGGTGGGTTTTGGAGATATATCAACGGCTGCTGGCGACTCGTGGAGTTGATGGTCTATTAGTACCAGATAATTAATGGTGGTTTATTACCTTATGTTTAAGTTTTCCTGAATATTGTGCTTTCTAAATTCTTGTTTAGGTTAAGTTGTGGAGTTTCGAGTAAATTATGTAATTCGAATCTTTTCAAAGTGGTGAAACAAGGCTTACCACTACATTGTCGTACTTATTTAATAATTCTTTTCAAAATATATTAAGATCGAAGATTTCTAATGAAAAACATGAAACTTATTTAATTTCAAAGTTGGTAGCAATAATTCAAGAGGTAGCAAATTTGCTAGTTATACTTGTATGTACTTTTATAGCCTTTTACTAGCCTTGCAATATGAATAATCCCAATTTACGTTTAAGAGTTATATAATTGTAATTGAATCAAGATGTACTTGGATTCATTAACTTAATACTATTAGTACGTCCTGCGGTTTTTGTCTTCTAGAATTACAATACTAGCCTTTTATTTAGAGCTTGGACGTTACGTCTCTATTGGGTTGGGCTACTTTCATTCGTGGGCTATTTGTGGTGGACTCAATTAGACAGGCTAGCAAACTTCCTTCCTCCTACACTTTCATAAAACAAATGAAGTAGCTTAAAAACGGACGGTTGACTTCTTCATGTTCAAGACATTTTCGAAATTACTGTCACAGGTCCACACTGTCCACTGTCATTAGTGTCCTTGGGTCCTCTTATTCCGTCGCGGCCCAATGTTTAGTAAGAATTTGGGCTTTTGCAGTATATTGTGTAGTCACACATAACTAAGTACGCCCTTTGTATTTCCTACTAATTTGAATCAACTGGACCAAACCAAATAGAGGACGAATCTAATGTTAGATTGCTGATTAGACTTCTAAATTTATAAGAGTTATTCCCTAATACTGAATTCTGAATTATTAAGATTGTTTGATAGTGGGATATAAATTTTTAACTGAATATTTGGAAATTTCAATTTTAACCCTCTAAATAAATAAGAATAAGATTATTTTTTATAAACAAGAATCTCCAATTAATGAACTAATATTTATCTCAACATGTTTATAAATTTCAATATTCTACTTTCAAAATAAATAAATAATTGAATGTGTATCAATGGCATGTTTGACTTTAAAACAAATAAGATGTGCGCTAAAAGTAATTCTACTACGGGATGATTGTAAGAGGGAAATAAAGCTAAGTCAAAACAAAAAGACTTATCAACGGTAATTCTTTAGTGATTAAGATTAGGCCACAATAAGATTCGACAAATGGGCCCTAAATCCAGCTTTGGATCTAGATTCAGTTTCAACGTTTGGTTATTTGATGAAAGTGGTTGGCTAGTGATTATCATTGTTTAGGCTTTTAGCGGTGTCATTATCAGAGACTTCAAATCTTCACAGCATTTGATTGTTAGCATATAATAATGTAACGGAATGAAATTAAAAAATAATAATAATAATAAAATAATAATAATAAAAGATGACAATGACAAACATACAAAAAATTTATGTAAAAGTTCCAATAGAGAAAAATTATGATGGTTGCGATATTACTGTTTTCCAGAAATAATATTAAAAAATTAATTATATAATGAATAAAATTGTAGTCCATTAAATAATTCAATATTACCCTTTGAAAAATTTATAAACGAAAACACTAAATTAAATCTAACCTGTTTTTCTAAAGGGATATTGCTTTTCTCCTCGACTGCTTACCGAAGAATGACATCTCTAATTCGTACACGCTATACAATAATATATCACGAGTCGTCCTCTGTGTTAAATACAATACACTATTTATCTCAAAATAAATGTAATAATTTATTTTTTAAATAGAAAAATAGTTATTGAAGTTGTAATATTATAATTTAGATAATGAAGTTGTAGTTAAAGTGGTGGAGTATATTATTGATATAATATAATTTTATATAAGAATATAGTGATTGAAGTGGTGTGCTATATTTGATAAAATAAGAATAATTTAGACAATTTATATTATTAATTTTTTAAAAAAAAATATTACAATTAATTAATATAAAATATTTTAAAAAATAAATAAATATTACAATTAATATATGACAGATAAAATAGTTTGAACCTTATTTTACCTAAAAGAATTATTTTCACAAACTAAAATGATTCAACACTTTTGCACGTTCAACGGATGTTGAAAATCACTGAATCCTCGATCGGTCTTCTTTACCGCACGATGTTCTACCGGCTGTTATTTTTGACCAGAAAAATAAGTACGTCAGCTGCACAGAACAAGCTTCATTCAAACAATGTTTGAACTTTCATACCCTTCAAAATTAGGTATGTTTATATTTGAGTATTATAAAATATTATTTTATTATAAAATTTTATATCATCTTTGAAAAATATTTTTTTGCTTAAAAATAATAAATAAAAAATATATTTTTAAAAGTATTATCTTAAAATATTTTTAATTTTAGGATGATTATAAATGAATTTTACAAAATATCTTATGACACGTGGTTTGACTTGAATCACTTGGTTCGTCTTTTCTCCTTTCTTTTGGTAAAACCTTTGAGCACGCAACTACAATTTGAGCAGCTATCTGCACAGGATTTGTAACATTCTTAGCCATGTGTTCTAATCGTGAAGTCACGCGCAGCTACAATCTGAGCATCGTCATATATAGTTTTTTTTTTTTTTTTTTTTTTTTTTTTTGGCGAAAACAAAAAATTTAAATAAAGACAACTTTCTAATAAAAATAATTTTTTATTATGTCAAACTGTCAAATACCTTACCCCATTATTGTATTTTTAACATGTGATTATATTTGATCTGTTGTGTGACTAATTGTCGAGTTTTGGTTTTTATATTCAAAAACTATCCATGTTCAAGCTCTCTTCAGCCAGCTGCATCTGTTTTAAAAATCAGTTAAAAATTCGTAGTACAGCTTACAAAAGTCAAAAGCTATATTAATCCTCCAGGCTTTCTTTTATCATACTCCCTAAGTCGAAAAATAAATAAATAAATAAATAATACAGCTATTAAAAAATATATTTGATCATAAAAAATTGTCCAAATTATTGTTCTAACAATATTATATTTTAAATAACATAATAGTATTTGAAGTGGTAGACTCTAATGTTGGAGTAATAAATAAATTGGTGAGCCATCCTGTTAGAGTATTGGTTAAATTGATGGATCTTATTTGATAAAATAAAAGATAAGTTAGACAATTTATATTCTCAAACTTTATAAAAAATAAAATGTTGCACTTCATTTGAGAAGGCTAAAAAAGATAAATGTTGCACTTTTTTTGGGACAGAAGGATTATTACTATCTCTTCTAATGTTTATTTATTTTATCTCTGTTTGAAAATTAAAAATAAATTTCTATTATAATATAGTAAAAGACTATATGATAATCTTAAATAAATATAAAATTCCAAATATTTTCTTAAAATAACAAGTTTTAATTTTTTTTAAAAATGTATTTGTAAACAAAAAATTTATAAAAATTATATATATTTTTGATTTTTTTAATCTAATTTAAAAAAAGGATGAAGTATTAAAATGCTACTAAAGTGAAAATGCTAAGTTCTCAAATCCTTGTCACCCTGCTGTAGGAAAAGACCCATTTCCTAAATTAAAACGCCAAATTAAAAAATAAAACTAAAAAAGGGCCGAGCACAAATTTCTAATTTCCTACAAGTGTTATGGTTTTATTTTTTTTGTTTTTGTTTTTGTTTTTGTTTTTCGCATACGACGGTAGAAAATATTAGGAAAAAAATTATTTTTTCATCATTGTATTTACACATGATTTTCAAAATAGTTACTAAATTTAAAACAATTTCAAAATAATTATTCTATTCCAATTCCGTTATTTTTTTAACTCCATTACTATAAGTAACGAATTTTGTTGATATGGAGTTATCTGTTGTCAAAAATTCAGTTGTTGAGAAATTGTATTGAACTTGAAATTCTGCAAAATGATCTTCGGTTAATGGCCTAAGTCGAGTGATGATCACTATTTCCTTAAGACAATTTTCGTCCTCCACAAAATGTTGCACGGAGTCTGACGAAATATCTCCCAAGATAAAATAGGTACTATAATGTAATCTGTTATATTACTTAGAAGTACATATTTACTAAGTAATCAAAAACTATATTTTGTAGAATATTATGGAGAGAATGGAGAGATAATTAAACTCAAAATTGAAGTTTTTTTGAAAATGACGCAGACAGTGTTATTTATAGTATGTGAATAGTTGCATTGATTCAGCCAATGGATGCATGATTTTATTAGTTTAGAAAAATAAAAGAGTTGTGTCCTTTGGCCATGAAGATATGTACCTCTTCATTTATTCTGTTGCAGAAAATAAAAAATAAAAAATAGTGAACAAATGTCTGTTCATATTTTATGTACATGCCTTTTAGTTTAAGGTACTTTTCTGCATTCAACCAGTGACAGTACTACGAAAATTTATCTGTTGCTCGGGGCGAGGGCTCTTAGGGACTTGAAATGTGCGCCTAAAAGCGTCAATTGCCCCCGCCTCCTGACGGTGCCCAGGCGAGGGCTCCTAGCGACGTGCAAAGTGCGCCTAAAAGTGCCAATTGCCCCCAACTCCCGCCGCCGAGGGCTCCTAGCGACGTGCAAAGTGCGTTTAAAAGCGCTAATTGCCCCCGACTCTCGCCGTCGTCGCCATGGGCGCTATCGGAGTTGCGACTGTTTAAAACTTACTGCCTTATTTTGTCTTTTCATGTCTTGCATTCCATTTACTTCTTATTTGGAAGTACTTAATGCATATATATTTATAAACTAGTGAATAATTTATAATGCATCAAATGTGAGACAAAATATTTAATGTACTTTAATTTATTTATAAATATTTTTTAACACAACCACTTTGAAACATTATTTCTCTTTCAATTCTTAATTATTATTTGATTCTTAAATCGTTGGAAACCTCTCATAGAGCTCTACAAATTTTATTTTGACATCAACTGTAAGAACCCAATATTTTAACTTTATAAATATGATGTTTTGAGGTACTAAATAAAATTATTGGTGTTCGACAAA
>JAUMHB010088331.1:0-11381 GCA_032359685.1 Pittosporum tobira
ATTTGTAAGTTATGGAATTAATAATAAATTGGCAACTCAAGTCAGGGTGTGGATGCCCAGATTTGGGGGTGTCACATCTTTGCTTCTTAACAAAATTCTATCAATATATGGATATAAATAGATGGACACATAGTAGTAGTAATCAAAAATCTATCATGGATAAATAAATTAGATAAATTAATTTAAAAAGGAATTAGGTAAATATAATTGATATTTTTAATTAATATTTATTTTTTCTTAAAGAAAAACTTAATATTTAAATCTTAGTTATTTGTCATAATTGGATTTATGAGAGTTTTATTATGTGAAAGTGAATGAGAGAGTTAAAATACTCATATAAAGCACATATTGATATTGATTACCCCCTCTACTTAAGTTACATTTTGTCATAATGTTTTGATAATTTTCGAAACAGAGTTTAAGACGTTCTAAAATCATATTTTTATATTATAATTTTTAAATATTTTTGTATATTTAACATATTTATGTATTATATCTTCATATATATTTAATATTTTTTGAAAATATAATTTATAATTATATTTTTAGAATGTCTTAAAACACGTGTCTAAAATTGTCAAAAAATTAGGACATTTAAAATTGGTCTAAAGAATTATTTTTTTATAAGTAAAATTATATCTAAAAATAAGGTTAATTTTTTTTTATGTAATCTTAGAAAAGAAAAAAATAATTGCGTAAACTAAAATATAATATCCATAATAATATTGAATTACTATTATTATTAATATTAAAAACAAATCAAGTTTACACAATAAAAGTAAATTCATAGAATGTTTAAGATATAAGATATTAAATTTGGAAGTATCAAAACTAAAACTCTAAAATATCTAAATAACTAATAGTTTTATATAAAATTAATAATGTTTTCCTCATTATTTGAATATATGACTTTTTAAAAATTGTAATGATACGTACACACAATAAGTGTTAAATTACACAATATTTGTACATTATTGTAGTATTATAGATAAGATATTTTTAAATTATAAAGTATTATACAAATATTTAATATATTTAAAGTGTACATTTATCAACATTTTTCAAAATTTAAAAGAATTAATATATTTCTTAAATTATTGTGATACCCCGGTCTCCCGTTCAACTACTAAACACTTAAACTGTTCATCAGAGAACATTCCTCAATTTCCTCTTACAATAAAATAATTTTTTTCCTTATTTAATTTCTTCCAGAGTCTACATTACATTCCTGGTCCGTTACGATGCATCAAAAAATGCATGTGTATATATATAGATATTCATTGTACATTAATTACAAACCAACCACTCATTTTCATCTTTCGCTCGGGCTAGACAAATACCCAACTATGCGTCTCGTCCAAAGATCTCTCGACGCTTATTTTTCAATTTTAACTAACTGCAAAAATAATTAAAACATAGTAAGGGTGAGCGATTAATGCTCAGTAAGCATATCTCTCTCAACGCTAAAACAAATTAATCTTAAGCAAAACATTTTCAAAAAGCATTTCAAAATAAAATCATTTCTTGAAGATACAATGCATTTGATCCCAAAAATTTCACATTTTATGTTTTATTTCTCTTTCGCCAAGTCTATTGTATAGACTGACCCCACATAATATTACATTCGCCCAGCCTATTTCTATGACCGAACCTCCCATTTTTATGGTTAATTTTTTTTTCATAAGCATGCATAAATTAAATACTTTTTAAAACATTTGTCAAAAACTAAATGCAATCTTATATGTACAAGGAAGTCACTCATGCATTCATGACAATCAATACCATATATATTGAAACAATAAAACTATATGTGAAAGAGGGGGCAAAAGATCTAATTACCTTTATCTCGCTTAAATTACTCCTCAAAACGTGCTTGTTAACTGGTCTTTGTCTTTGTTTACTCCGTTTTTGCTCTAACTAATCTCAAAGCCTTTTCTAACCTTTAAATAAATTTCTATATTCATAAACGGTCTCATATTAGTCATTTTATGGACCCTTAAGCTCTACAACCCTTCCATGACTTAAATCAACTAACACTCAATTCCAGTTTTCTGAGTCATTTGTACTCAAATATGTATTACTCATGTTATAAAAACTATTTAGCAGCAAACTTAATTTTTCCAAATTCTACACTTCTAGAACTTCACATAGACTCAAAAATGATTCAATTCTGATTATTTATGAAGAAGTTATGACTTTTCAAAATTGAAAAATTTTCCAGAAAATTCTACTTTGTAATGAGTTTACTGCAATGTATTTTGGGTATTTTATTAAAATACTAAAAGACCTCCGAATGAGTTAAAACTTTGAAATGAAATAAACTTGTCCAAGTATTCCCAAAAAAGGTTTCATAAATTTTCGATAAATAGATTATTTTCTATAATTTTCCAAAGTTAACCAAAATTTCATATTTCTCTGTTTCTGCTAGAAGTTACTGCAACCATATTTTAGAAATTTATTAAAATGCCAAATGACTTTCATTTGGATAAAACTATGGAAACCCAAACTTTACTAAGTTAAGTATCTTTTCAAAAAGTTTGTGAAAAATGTCTGTTTAAATTATTTTTTATGATTTTTCAAATATGGCTACAGTTTTCAAAATTTCAACATGCATGTTTTTCTTTCTAACCAAACTAGTTCACAAAATCCACAAATCTTTAATCGATGGGTTTATTACTTCCCTTCAAGTCCTCTAACACATGTGACATGACTTCATAGGTTTTAAACTAATCATTTAACATGACCGTCCTTTTCACAACAACAACAAACCAATACACAATAATCCAACATAAGCAATCCCATCCTCCTTTATGCAAATTTCATCATTTACTAACTAATCATGCATCAATATATCAACTACCAATCATCTATAATCTTTAGTCTAACCACAAATCACAAAAATCATAAATCAAAGTTAGGGTTTATACCTTCCAATTGATGATCTCAAGTCAAACTTCAAGCTTCAACTCACTAATCTTCCTTGTACCCTTTTTTCTTGGCCTCCAATGTAATTAAACCCCTAAACTAGTGATCTTCTTTATTGGTCTTGGTAGGGATTAGCGTTTCTTGAGTTTGGAAGTGAGGATTAGGGCTTGAAAGTGATGAATTTCTCTTGGTTTTTGGCTAAAGATTTTTGGTTTCTCTCTTTGTGCTCTCTCTTTTTCTCTCCAACTAGATTTAAGAAATAAAACAACCTCCTCCCTTAGCCTTGGCTGAAATATCTCTGCAAGGATGGTGGACTTTACCTTTTTGACTTTTGGTTGGTAGAAAATGGAAGGCCAAGATCAATTTGTTGGTTAGGATGAATGGTCTTGATTACTTGCTCCCTTGATTATCTCTTGATTTACACCTAGTGAGCTACTTGTCCATCACTTAATCTCTCAGCCATGGTTGCTTGACACATCTAAGACTTCTCATGGAAGCCATTCACCACTACTTGACACATAGATGGACATCTTAGTCAATTCACATTTTAGTTTTTCAAATATTTTTCCCCCCAAAAAATGAACTATTTGGGCCATTACCTTGGGCCATACTAATTAAATTGGGCTAGTCCATGATTAAAATTGCCCTTGGTCCATGGATGGTAGTCCATGCTTGTTGAAATAATTGTCCATTGCTTAGTTTGCTCTTGGTCAATACCTTCCATGATCACCAAAAAAATTAATTTCTCCACAATTTAGTCCAAGTCCAATGAAAATAATTATCCATAATTCCTCCCATAAATAAAAATTCATAGTTTAAATTAATTTCCACAAAACACTAGGGATAAATTTTAAAATCTCTTCACTAATAATAATACCAATTTCATTCTTAGATCATCAAAAATAGTAACAACATTTTCCTTCCCTTAATTTGAATTTCTCGGGTCTCACAATTGTAGTTATTAATATTTAATAAACTTAGAAATAATTAATATCTGAAGTTGAATTAAATTTATAATATATATTTATAAATTAATAAAAATTTAATTAGTTCAAGATTCTTAATAATATTGAATTGAGATTTTTTTTAATTTAAATAAGTTTCAAAATTAAGAGAAGAATTTTTTGTTGGGCTTCATTATGATGAAAAATTACCGAAAATATGTATTATAAATAAAATTATTTTTATGAATATAAAACTTAAAGTCTTTAGATCTCTTATCATTTTAATTTTGGTTCGTTTTTCAGTTTGACCCTAATGCTTTAAATTGAAAAGATAATAATTTATTTATTAATTGGTAAAATGTTAATACTCAATATGGTCAAATATTTTTTCTTTTGGTATTAAATTTATATTTTTAATGTTTTATTTTTCAACTAATTATGTGAGATACAATTTTTAGATATTAATAATATAGATTTTTAGTAGTTACAAATTAGTGGACTCTTTGGCAAAAAAAATTTAATAGTTGTAAATTATTAGACAATCTAAGAGAGCATTGTTCCTTATTATATTTATATATTCATATAGATTTTAAAATTATGATTATATTTAATTTTTGATTAAAATAGTTATGTTAAACAATATTTAAAAAATTAACATCTTTACTGAGTTATATAATTATACTTAAATTATACTCTTTTTGTTCCGCAAAAAAAATTTGTGAAGTCGAAATAGCTATTGTTGAAAAAAAATATCTTACATACATTATTTAATATAATATAGTTATTGGTTCAAAATTTATAAAGACAAGTGTTTTAATAATTTGAAATGCTTAAAGTATATAAAGACTAAAGGCCCGTTTCATAAAATTTAATGAAAAGTGCTACATACTTAAGAATTTCTGAATGAACTGAATAAGTAAAACTTCTAAATATAAGTATTTTTCTACTTTAACCAGCGTATATTATGTTTAGAAAATAAAAAAATAAAGAAATAAAGTTATTTTTTAAAGGAAAAACAAAAAGATACGAAATTTGTTTTTATAAGATAAGAGTATTTGGCTACCTTAGAATGTGGATCATGTCCGCCGGACGGGGAGGTATACATTTTTGGGACGGGGTGGTATACATTTTTGGACATATATATATATATTTGATGTTTTTTGGTTCAGTAATTTTTTTTTTAATTGGTAAACCCACAGTCATTGTGCGCAATAGATAACAATCAGGTGCACATACTTTACCAATAATTTACATTGATGTGTGATTTGATTATTTTTGGATGTTGATTAGTTTTAAATTTATGTGTGGGATGATTGCATTTTTCATTGACATTCAAACCTTGAAGATGATTTGATCAATGACCTATTCTCAGATGATCTCGCTTTAAAATTTTAAACCATCTAATTTTTCGTTTTTTTTTCTTCGTATTTTGTTAAATGTTAACAATATTTTTTTTTTTCGGGTTCTCAATTTTTGGTGTCCGATACTTATTAGGGCTTGACTAATCCAGAATTGAGCTATGATAAAACTCATAAGGGTGTTATGAACAAATTCAAAATTTTTGCAGACAAAGCCAATCATTAGTTCCCAATCGCAGGGTGACTAACCCCTTATTGTACTGTTTGGGAATCAAAAGTGAACCTTTCCAATCGTTTTGGTAGATGACGGCAGAGTTGTTAGAGCTGAAGGAACTGGACATATAATTTTTCATGGAGCTCTCCCTAGCGCTATTTCTCCATTCTCAAAACTCGAACTCGAAACTTTACTTAAAGAACATCAAACTCTTTCTGCTTGACCCAACAACAGTTAGTTAAATGTAAATGATTTATTTGTACGATTCAGGTGTCTTTACACTTCACTAGCAGATCTGTCCCATATTCCTCACTTTGTTTATAAGAAGATTTTTTTTCTTTTTTACATTTGCAATTGATTTTCAGACATTATCGAATTTCATTCTAATTTGAACTATTTATTAAAACTATTTTTTTTTTTAGACCAGTATCTTAAAACTTCAAAGTAATTTGACTTGTACCATGAGTCGTACAATAATGGACAGTTGAAAATTTTAGCAAAATTCAATATATAATATAAATAGACAAACACCGAGTCAATTTTGATTTATTTACCGGATCAACACAATGTTACTAACATTAAATTTATTATTGGATTGAGTTACTATCAAGCTCAGTTAGCTACTAATCAATCAATATATTAATCTACAAACTCGATGCTTGTTTGAATGAGTCAAATATTTATTTTTTATTCATTTATCCAGTTAACTAAGTAAAGACTTTACATACACGACTCCGATCGAATTATATGTAAACTTGATTAGTTTGTTAATCAATCACCAAACTTATAGCTCAATCACTAATGCTAAAGAGTTATATAACATAAATAATATTAAATATAATTTCATATACATTAATTTGTGCCTATTTGTATTTTCAAATGAACATGAACCAAAAAAATATTTGATGTATTAAAAACAAATACATTACCAAGACAGATGAGAAGAACCAAAAAAAAAATACATAAAAAAATTATGAGCAATACTATAAAAAAATGTACAACAAAATCATTTTATCCAAAAAAAATAATATATATATATATATATATATATATATTACAAAGAATACATTAAAAAAATTACATCTGGCTCAGACAACATCAAACATACACCAGACATTTGGACTTAGCCTGAACAAAGCTAGCGAAAGGGGGGAGTTTCGTTTCTAAAAGAAATTTGAGGTAAGGGAGAGTTTTGTTTCTTAAAAAACTTTTGAGACAATACGAATGTTCTATTGCCATTACACCAAAGAAGCATACTGAAATAACCTTAAACTTAGAGGGACACTTACGACATTTCTTCAATATAAGACGTTAAAAACGGTACTCTTCTTGTGAAGTAGATGAGTCTTAGAAATAGTGAATACTCGATGAATCTACTATGATAGTCATTCGCTAATGGAGTCTTAGAAATAGTGAATACTCGATGAATCTACCACTATAGTCATTTGCTAAAACAAATGACTCCTTTCAAGCTCCATAATGCATATAATATTTAAAACTAGCTAGGGCATCAAAAATCTATATAATGCTTTAATCAAGTATAGACTCCCATAAAATCTAAAATCAATTTTATGCTATATCATTCCGCTCTAATGCAAACAAACAGTTAAAAACAACGGTCAGATCAGTGTTACTTGATTCGTGGTATAATTTGGTACGCAGTACGGATACAGATATACAGTACGCTAAAGTACCGATACTCGATTTGTCGGGAGTAGACTTAGTAGCTATACTATTTAGATTATCTATATTCTAGTGTTTTTTACCATATTATATGTCCATAGTATTTTATATTTATGTAAAACCATAGTATTTGTCAATAAACATGTACATATACTTTGACTGACAATTTAATAGCCCTAATAATACAACTAATATTGATTTAATTACCTCTAAATCACATTTATTTATAGTATGTAAATGGGTTCGCTCAATATTGAGAACTGGTACACGAACCCGCCACGAATTGGTTATTCAAAACTGATTCGCGGTTCGCTTGATGACCTAGAGAATCCGGTAACCTAGGTCAGATCAGTTCTATGGTTTTATCTATTATTCTCTATGATAATAGTAAATAGTAATACCACTATGAAGCCTTGTAAGATACGTTCTCTCTCTACAGGTATGAAGCCTTAATATAAAAGAAATACCCAATTCATCTCTTTATCTGAAAGAAACCTGTAAATCCCGGAAAGACATGGCTGCTGCACCATATGCTACTTCTTTACTACAACACCTTCAAGTAAAGCAATCACTTTAGCTGCAGCTGACTCTCTTGCCTTGTGAGGAGATGACTGCAATTCACTTCGTCCTGACAAGTCAAAATCCATCCCCTTAATAGTTACATTGGCCAGAAATCCATCTGTAAAAGAGATTATTAACAAACTAATTAATACAATATTTTCATTGTGATCGAAGAAAAAAATCTCCACAATCATTGAAGAAACCGGTCTTAAAAGTACGCTTTGAGATAGAACATTTTTTAAGATTGTGATGCCAACAGGATAGAACAAATTTATTTTTTCTCTTGATAATTTATAGAATACAGAAAAAAGAAGACAAGAATCTTATATAAGAATATATTATCACAACATTATGATGGACAATGTTCCTTGTTATAGCCACAACATTCCAAAAATCATGCTGTTCTTGGTATCTCCAAGGGGTGGTAAATTAGGATGCAATATACTATATGATAAATACAACATGGAATCACCTTATGCTAATGGACAGTTCAGAGTCATAAAGTGGTCGATGTGTTAAACAAAAAAATTTAAATGAATTGATTGAGTGAATTATAAACATTTAAAAGAAAAAGTTCTAGAACTACCCAAATCATTTGTGTCATATGCGTGGCTACTCAATCCAGGTGGTCGACATGCTATAAGGTGATGTACTACCTAAAAACAGAGTGTGCTGAACAAGATAACTTATTAGTTAATATTATAGGTTCAGAAGTAAAATGCTAACTTGAATGGTTTGGGTAATAACAGACATACTAATAAATTTAAATTATCAAGGCTGTGGACACATTTGTGACCAGGATTGATATCTTACCATTTGATGGAGCGGCGCAATATGTTGGTAACGTCCAGTTGTTCATATAACATATATCATCCAATTCCTAATGCAAGAAAATATGGCTTTCAATTATTAAATTCAAAAGAATAGCATAACAATGCATGCCATAGAGGTTCTAAGAAAATCTATACTGGACAGTGTGTCCAGTCTCATCGATTTACAAGAAAAAAGTTCAGTTCGGGCAATCATTCAGGCACCTTCTTCCTGCATATAATTTATACAGAAATAGAATAAAAGAAAATTACACTAGAGTATCACTAACTAGAAACTTAAAGACGAGACACTTCGGGGCCACATGTTTATGTAAGCATGACAGTCATACAAGCAACTTAACAAGTCACTAAAGTGTTTCTTGATAATTACTTAATGCATGGTATATATAAAACCTGAAATAACTTCATTGGCAGTGTATATAGGCAAAATCTAGCTTTAAAATTGTTATTCCAAAAGGTAATATCCATTTACTAATTTTTATTGGGAAATATAATCCACGTTAAGGGCATGATGATTACTTAATAGTAACTTACATATTTCTGTAGCTTCACAGCAATATATAACCCCATAACAATTCAGAATAGGGAGAGTATCCTACAGGGCTTTTATAGAAATGAAAAGGGTTACTTGTCCAATTCAACAATGTATAAGCAATGTGTAAGTAGATGAAAAAGATTGCACCAAAAAACCCGGCACCTCATGGCAATTTTCCTTTTTCCCTAATAATAAATTAATAATAATATTGCAACTTATGTCATCTCCCTCTTTTGTTTTTTTTTTGATAGGTAAATTTTCAATAGAAGCACCAAAAAGGGGGCAAACTCTACGTACACGCAGAGTATACAAGCATAGGAGAAATAAAAGGCACACCTATGCCCCAATACTGAACTCTAAATTAGCACCAAAAACTAAATCCCTAAAGCAAAATCTCCCAAAAAGTCCACAGAATGAGCAAATGTCATCTTGAGAATAGATTTGCCTATGATAGCAGAAAAAGATAGAGCCTACAAACTTGCCTGACATGGATTTTGCATAGTAAGGATGGCATCTAACGATCTCTTCCTTTTCATACACAAAGTTGCTTGGTCTTCAATTGCACCTTCACTTTTTAGGCAAGCATCTCTACAACCATCAATTATGACTTGTATCTTGAGTGCTAAGTCATCTTCATCACCTGGCAGTATCAGAATCAAGAAAAAATAAATTTGAAAGCACTCCATTACTGTTACTGCTTCTAGAAAGATAATCTACAAACCGTACCACAAAAGTTCCTCCGTGTATACTGCCAAACAACCAATACATCTAATTCTGTTCTTTGCCCCATAATCATAATATATAAAAGCCAAAGCTGAGCTACACTTTAAGCCTATCCACCTGGCATACCTATATTTTCAGCAAATTTGAATTTTAAAAAAATCATATTATCCTTTACACCCTCTTATTTAAACTATTGCATATATCTCTTACAGTCTCTTTGTTTTTAAACTCCTATTTTCAAGCCTTTTATGCCTAAAATTCTATGCAAGTTAACTCTTCCACAACTTCTCTCTCAACTTCTATTAGTTTCTTCTTTTTGTCTACAACTCAGATATTATTTCAACAAACAACTCAGATATGAATAAAACACACACGTATTACACCATCTCAAAGTTTAATTTAAATAATATATTTTATGTTTATGAGTTTATGCTTAGAGGTATCTGTTTCTTTCTTTTTATATTAATCATTGGATTTAATGCAGATGGCTAAGATCATTTTCAGAATGAAGTTTGTTGAATAATTAAATATGGGAAAATGCAAATGGTAACTTTAATATATTTAGGCACATTTTTTTTTTAATCATGCTTTTGATATTTTAAAGTAATTTCAATGTATAGAAGGAAAGTGATTCAAGGACGAAGATATGGGAAGGTCATGTATAGAAGGTCATTTGAACATTTTAGTTTGAATTTGGTAATGCTACTCACGGCATAATATTTTTAGTAGCCATTAATTGATTGTAGATTACAACTATAAGTCTTTTGCACTCCACTGGTAATTTCATCACTTTTTACTGAGATTCTTTAGTTAATTTGTAACAATCATAATCTGAATCAGGTAGATATAGAAAATGAAATTTCTTAAATTGCACTTTTATTATAAGCAAAAACTTCCTCCTAAGTAAATGTTCCAATAAGTTAATCCATATAAGTTTAAATTGTTGTTCAAATTCTTTTATTTTAAAATAGAACATTAAATGGTGTGACTTAGAAATGGTGTGACTTAGGATAAAGAATCATATCCATATGGAATCATGTCCATATGTGTAATATTGTTTTATGCGTTATCATTAGTAGCCATTAACCGATTGTAGATTACAACTAAACATGTTTTTCATTCCACTGATAATTTCATCACTTTTTACTGAGATTCTATTGTTAATTTTTAACAATCATAATCTGAATCAGGTAGACATAGAAAAGGAAAATTTTAAAATGCACTTTTATTCTAAGGAAAAGCTTCCCCCTTAATGGAATGTCCCAACAAGTTATGCCATGTAAGATAGAATTGTCGTTCAAATATCACTCCCATATAGAAAGAAATAGTATTCTTGGTCATGTTTTTTATACCTTTATTTTTTATATCCTATGTGGTTTCCTTTTTCTCCATTTAAATAGTTTTAATAATTTTTTTAATGTATTAATATTCTTTATTGAACTTGTGTATTTTTGTTGGATGTTTCCCGTGCATCGCGGGGTTAACAGCTAGTTATAACAATAATAGTAGTAGTAGCAGTATAATATTAACAGCAAATATTTATCAAATAACGATTTCTTCATCAAAGACAGTTCCAAAACTATGCTGGACGAGAAACTCTTATACTGA
>JAUMHB010088342.1:0-11381 GCA_032359685.1 Pittosporum tobira
CACGTGAATAAATATTGCCTAACTTTAACGTTGACATTTTTTTTGTCGGAAACCCCAAAATATCATTTTAAGATAAATAATATTAAAATATTGGGTTCTTACATCAAAGCTATCCAAGTCCAAGACTGCCACTCTACTCTGAATCCAAGGCTTTAAGCCCTGTTCAAAACGTTTAGCCCGACTTCTTTCATTTTCCACCAGACGTGGAACAAATCTTTCCGATTCATTAAATTTGGCTGCATACTGGTTAACTGACATATCCCCTTGCCGCAATGCTAGAAATTTGAGTTCCATCCGGTCAGTCATTGTAGTAGGAATAAACCTTTCGAAGAACATCCTTTTAAACTTGGTCCAGTGTATTGGGGCATTCACCTTAGCTTTAGCAATTCTTTTAGCTACGCGGAGCCCTTCTATCCCTGGTGCATCCCTCAATGACTCCTCCTCCTGTACCAATATTTCTCTTCTTTCCTTAGCCTCCGCCGTTCCCCACCAAAAAATTGCTTCCCCTGTTAGCAAATGGGTTGCAAATTTCGTCTTCTTAGCTGCACCGACCTAGCAGACGTAAAATTTCTTCTCAATCTCCTTAATCTAGTTTTGAGCTTTTACTGGATCTCGTTTCCCTTCAAATGTTGGAGGGTTCAAACTATTAAATTCTCGATAGAGAGCAGCAGGAGTAGTTGGAGGAGGTGCTGGTTCTTCGTGAGTGGGCCTTGCCACACTTTGCAATACATCCTGAAGCACCTCAGCCAATTGCATAATCGGATTCGGGGCTGCCTGCTCCCCTTGTGTCTGTGAAGTAGATTCTTGTCCTTCAGATGCCATTCTGAAATATAACATATTGTATTTAACACATGCTCGGATATTTAGCATAAACACATATATTACATATCCCCAAAATTTAGTATATTTACAATGCACCACCATTTACAAAAATATTTACAACAATAACTACCCTTACAACATCCCCAGCCCATTATGGAAGGACCCTACGAATCCTTTCCACCGCTCTATCCTCACATTCTTTATTTTCTTTATATTGCTCTCGAGCCCTACTTGCTGCCTCTCAGAGTTGAACATGAGCTGAACCTCCCACCGATGTTCGTGCTATATCTTCCACCTTCCCTACCAAAGTTCGGATGGTCTGGCGATAGTTGTCAGCCATCCGTCGAAAAGCATACTCCCACTCGTTAGCCACTGCCGTTAAATCTTCAATCTTCCCCCTTTTTCGTTGTTCCCCTGCTTCTCGACTTCGGAGATCCTTTAAGGTCTCCTCCAATGTCTCCTCAAGTTGCTCGGCCTTTTCCACTAACAGCGGGTCTACTATAGTACTAATTCCCGCTTTTATCACTTGTCCAGACATAACAGGGGTAGTGGGTGGGTTCCCCCTCGATTCTTCCTCCTCTTCTTCTTCGATTTCTCGTTCAGAATCACTTCGCTCCATATCCGACGGCAAGTCACAAGCAAAATTATTTAACTCTCACTCAGAAATTGACAATCGGCCACTTGGACCACTCACCTTCTACAAAATATTTATAAACCTTTTTATTAGTCATAATAAAATATTATTTGAAAAATTACTTTGATGGAAAAATATATTTATTAACCTCTATCTCCACTTCTTCCATACTTAGAAATATTCTTTCATATGAGGGAATATAAATATTTTCATATCCCTCCGGTACCCAATATAGGACCCCATTTGTCTCATATTTATCATTCTTCCGAGAGCATCATCTGATTTCGAGTTACTATCGGAGATACTCGGCTCGGGTGACTCGGGTTGGGGAATTGGACTTAATGTGACTCGTTCAATTGTAAAACACAGTGCTACATTATTTTGAAAAAAATTCGTTAGGTCCAGCTTATTTGCCTTATAGAAATTTGTTATCTTTTGATATTTTTTTTAATTCATATTTTCTAGTATCGTAACTCGTTGCTCGATATGAAACATAGAATAGTGAGCCAATAGCCCAGCAAGTACAACTCAACATACATGATAGCAAGCATTAAAAACTTTGTAAAGTATTTCATTTTTTCGAACATAACAACATTACCGTATTATCGCATTATGAAAAGTGAGGATGCAAAGAATCATTTGTAGCCATCATTACCGTCTCATTTCCCTGTTTAGTCTTAACACATAGTACGGACCAAATGGGGACTGTCAGAGAATGTGCACACCTCAAGCAAGGAAATTTTCATCTTTCTCCATAGGACTCGCTCCTATGGGATCCCGGGGAATTTACCGGTCTTACCACCATATCAGTTGTAGTACTCATCATTTCCTTAAAAGAAAATAATTTAATGCCTGCATAACATTAAAACTCGAGCCATTGCTCCATTTTGGAAAATGCGTGCTAAAAGCATTTTTATGAAAATTTAACTTGCAACATAGAAATCGGAAGTGTACTTGCCTTTGGACTGGCTAACTTGATATCAATAGTCTGGTCTCGATTTTCCCAAGTTAATTCCTATCATCAAAATAACTCAAAAACGTCATTCTAGGGTTTCTATCCCCTTAAACCTTTCTTAACACTTGGGTTTTATTAGCTGCAGTTTCTAATCTACTGCACCAGCAACCTTTATTCTTTCATAACTTTTTCTGGAAAACAGGTATGATTATAGTTTTGGTCTACTTAGAAACTAGACTTCCAGATCTTCGTTTTTACATAAAAACAACTAAATATCGATTTCGTATGAAAAAGTTATGCTAGTTTGAAGTTTGGTATTTTTTGTAGAAAATTTGCTCTTAACAGTGCTTTTCAGCAGCCTAACTTGGACATTTTTATAAAATAGTAGAAAATTCAGATTTGAGATTTTCTTATGGGAAAATAAACATAACATATCCCACTCTGTATACAAAAATTTTCATGATTTATTCATATATATACTATTTTTGACAGGCTTCCAAAGTTAGGCCAAAATTAGGGTTTTCTCCAGAAAATAGGTTTTGCTTCTGTTCCATTTTTCAAAAATCCAAAAAATATATTAAATGACCATTTTTGATCAATTAATTTTGGAAATACCTTATTCTATAAGTTATCTTTCACCACGAAAAAGTTTCATGCAAATTGCACAAATAGATTATTTAATATGGATTTTACCGTGGAAGTCAACGTTTTCTGAGTTTTCCTGGGCTACTCGGGAATCATGCATGCATGATCACTTTTTGGCCAAGCTAACTCATACCTCAGTAATAATACTTAAATTCATTTTTAAACCAATATATAATCAACCGATCATGATAATAAGGTCTAACATCACTTGTATAACCAAGCCAAACAAGCAATCCCAACAAGAACACTAACATGATATCCTCAATCTCCGCCATACATATAACCACAACTAAGCATGCTTGACTACCAATATATCACCCAGATTATCCATTTATTTCTTGTAACCTCATAAAATTAGTGGTGTTTTTAAAGAAACCTAGCTAGGATTAGGTTTATACCTTTCTAGTAAGCAACCAAGCAAGCACAAGATGATGAACCTCTTTCTTCACTATCTGGCTTTACCCGAGCACCAATTCTTCTTATGAATTCTTTTCCATGAGCCTCTTGTGGTGGTATTGGATGATTGTTTTAGAGTATTAGGATGCTAAGGAAGGTTTTGAGCTTATGTTATACAAGGAATTTGCAAGAGTTTTGGTAGATTTTCACTTTCTCTCTTTATATTGCTCTATCTCCTTTCTCTCTATTGTAACAATCTAAGCCCCTCTTTCTCCCTTGTAAATTTTGGCAGCTACAGGAGGGAGTAGATGATATTTGTGCTTTGTTCCCAAGACACCACAAGACCTTGACACCTTGCTCCCACAAAAAATTGACACTTAGCAAGAAAAACCCAACTTTGCTACTTCTTCTCTTTTTTTTTCTAATATTCAGAATATATATATAATATACACCCCATAAGGGGCCTTGGTTGAAATTAGGGTTGTGGGCCATTGGCCCACCCCTTTTTATGCCTAAGCCCACATTTTGTCCCACATTTTAACCCAAGCCCAAGCACCATTTTACTTCCTTTTTGCCTTAGCCAAGTTTATATGTTTAGGCCCATTTTCACATTAGTTTTCATGGGTCAAAATCTTGAGCTTGAGAACTTTAATTATTTTTGACCTTTTGGGCTAGGGTTTTTCTCTCGGCTAGCCAAAAATTTGCTTGCCGCACAATTTTTCGATTTAAGCAGTTTTGCCCGCACAATAATTTATCTATCATATTATTATTGAAATTATGGTATTTATAAGGCTCCGTTACATAAAAATTCAAAACTTCAATTTTCGCTAAAATTGCATGCCCTAACCAATTTCTGCCCTATGCCGATTTCTGCCCAAGACGATGGTGATTCTCACAATCATGATATAAAGTCTAATTTAGGAAGCTAAATTTACATATTTAATGCTAGGAGTAATACGCTTTTAGTTACATTCTTTAATCTTATAGATAGTGAATTTTGGTAGGTAAAATTATTTTTTGCTAGAAAATTATATCAATTACTAACAATTAACTAGAAGTAATAGTATGCATGAGAGCATGAGAAATGCATATGACGATGGACATGATGGCATTAAATGAAATAATACTTATTATGAAACTGTAATTTTAACTTTCTAATTAATATTCACATGAGCAAAAATTACGTGATTCTTTTATATTCTAAATTAGTAAGTATTTAATGTGAAACTCGAGAAAAATATAATATATGATATTATGTATAATATTAACTAGGCCAATAACTCATGTCAAGCACGGGCTTAGATTTTTATAGTTCAAATCTAGATTGTATAAATCTAGGTGTAGAATTGAGCTTCCTTTTTCTCGTTGCTAGAATGAACTTTTAGAAGTTCACATTTAAATGAGAAATTGATTAGTTGTTTTGCCTGTTTCCTATTTGTTATTAGATCAATTTTGTGAGAACCGAAATTTTGTAAATCAAAGTTACGTACATAAAATATGATTTTATGTGATTTACGGTGTTTTCCTGAAGGTTTGAATGTTTACAGTTCAGTTTACGCGATAAAAAAACGGGCTTCGGGGAAACCATGAATCCTAATTAATTTCAATTTTAGTGAATTAAGGGCTTATAAATATATTTGGACTTGTTAGCAATGATATCCCAAAGAAACGGATGCAAAACGACGCGATTTGGGCCGAAAACGATGCTAAAACGGGACGAATGGAAAACTAGAGGCCGGAGTGGGCCCCACCCATCAAAAATCATATGAATGGGGGTCCCTAGAAGCCTCTTGGACATTTGAGGAGGCTGAAGAAGCTTGTGGAATTTGTTTATTTTAATAAGTGATGGAGAAGGCCACAAAGTGTTGAATTTTGGTTTGCCATTTGACTTTTTGACTTGCATTTCATTGGTTGCTCTAAAGTAATTCATTTTTTTTATACTTAGCTAATTTCATTAGAAATAAGGGGGAGAGACACCCTCATTTTCGTTCAAGTGAAGGTAGATAAGAGAGAGAGCTCAAACAAGGCAAACAAAGTGAGAAAAGTGAAGAAAAAGTGCAAATTTCACCAAAATTGCTTGCAACTAGCCTAATTTCTTGCTTCTAAACCCTAAACCACAATCAAAAGTAGTAAGAGAGCAACAAGAGTGTGAGAACCAAAAATTTTTAAATCAAAGTTACGTAAATAAAATATGATTTTATGTAATTTAAGATGTCTTCTTGAAGGTTTGAACGTTTACAGTTTAGTTTTCGTGATAAAAAAATTTCGGCTAAATCGCATAGATCAAAAAAAATTTCTATTTGCAAAATGTCGAAACATGCTTTGGGGAAACCCTGAACCTAACTGATTTCACTTTTAGTGAATTAAGGGCTTATAAATATATTTAGACTTGTTAGTGATGATAGCCTGAAGAAACGGATGCAAAACGGCGCAATTTGGGCTAAAAACGGAGCGAAAACAGGACAAACGGAAAACCAGAGGCCTGAGTGGGCTCCACCCATCAAAAATCAGATGAATGAGGATCCCTAGAAGCCTCTTGTACGTTTGAGGAGGCTGAAGAAACTTGTGGAATTTTTTTATTTTAATAAGTGTGGAGAAGGCCACAAAGTACTGAATTTTGGTTTGCTATTTGACTTTTTGACTTGCATTTCATTGGTTGCTCTAAAGTAATTCTTTTTTTTTTTTTTTTTTTTTCATATTTAGCTAATTTCAGCAGAAATAAGGGGGAGAGACACTCTCATTTTCATTCAAGTGAAGGGAGATAAGAGAGAGAACTCAAACAAGGCAAACAAATTGAGAAAAATGAAGAAAAAGTGTAAATTTCAATAAAACTACTTGCAACTAGCCTAATTTCTTGCTTCTAAACCCTAAACTACCATCAAAACTAGAAAGAGAACAACAAGAGAACCATGAGAAGTTGCTGATTAGAGTTATGGATTGAAGGTTTGAAGTGAAAGAGAGGTTTGATTAGAGAACAAGGAAGCTGGGAATGCAAACAACCTAGCTTAGCCAAGATCTTGCAATAGAGGTAAGAAATTCACCATCTTTGATACTTAAGTTAATCAGATCAGACCTTTATCAATGTTAAATGATGTTTATGATGATTGATAATACAATTTTGATGGCTAAGCATGTTTAGGAGGCACATATGAGGTGATATGTTGCTTAAAAATTGAAACTTGACAAGTTAAACATAAGCTAAGGCATGGTTTATGAAAAATATAATTTAGTGTTGATGGAGCATGTTAGACCTTAGACTATGTGTTAGAGAGACTAAAGGATTATGTGTTATTCTTGTGGTGGCTTGTATGCATGAGCGGCTCGAAGAAAGTTGTGTATGGTTGATTCTCGAGTACGTAAGAGATGGCCAGAAACGACGTCTTCCAGGAGAAAATTTATATAAAATAATATGCACATGATATTTACACAAAACATTTTTTTATGAACATATAATTTGATAAGATACAAAATTTCAGAATAACTCTTTGCCATAAAAGGACATTTACTATTTTTGAAAATTGTTGGAAGTTAGCTGTCGTAGCCTTTTGGAAATTCTGACAAATCTGATTTTAAGCCAACTTTGGGAACTTATGAAATATTCTCAGAAAGTTAAAAACTAATAAAACTTTTAATTCCCAAACTTCAATAGGATATCTATTTTCTCCAACAAGAAAGAATGTATTTGGAGTTGTCTATTATTTTTAAAAATTCCCCGAAGTTAACTGCTCAAAGCCTAAACAGTAAGAAAACTCTGTAGCAAACTTCTAATTTTAAAACGCCACAATTTTTTTATACAAACTCAGAATTGAGTCGTTCTTATGGCCATACAAAACTCTAGAAATCTAGTTTCTGTTAGGATAAATTTTGTTACTAGATATAAACACAACAAAAACCGTGACTGTTTAAGTAGTACCCCTGCAGTGAACCAAAAAGGGGATTTGAGCATATAAAGCATATAAGGAAGATGAAATGCGTAGTTTTGGTTAGTTTACTACACGAGCATGTTTTTGAACGAATGTTTTGCATGAGTTTTAAAATGAAATTTAATAAGTGCATGAAAAATGATATTATGTGAAAGTTTTAAATGTGACATGTTTTTATTTGTAAGTTCAAGCATAACATATTTTAAATAAATATCTTGAGCATAAAAATGCATGGCTGTGTTTGTCGCTGAACCAGTTGCCGGATCGATTGAGATCCTGAAGACAAGAATATATGAGCCGGTTTAACCAGAATTCCACGAGAGAATCATATGTTGGCAAGGCAAACCATACTTGCCAGTTTGTGGCGTGCACATTCGCCGCAGGTAGTACCTGTTGACCTTGCTTACGTGAGAGGTTAACGGGAAATGGACATAATGGAGGTTTCAAGCGACCATAAAGTAAGTAGCGCATACTCACTCAGCAAAAGTAAGTTACATGCACATTTAATTATTTATGAATGCTCGTGATTATTTTTATGACTTACCTCTGAATATTCAAATGAAATGCTCCAAGCTTTTAAATATTTCCCAAATGCTTTACGAGTTAAAATTATATTGAGTTGTACTTGCTAAGCGTCCCACGCTCACCCTATTATTTTATTGTATTCTTTTTCAGCTAGGGGTGAGAAGAAAATTAGAGACGAGGGCATAGACAGAGTGGATGCAGTTTAGACAGACGGCGAGGAAGGTAGATTTCTGGGGCTTTTTGCACTAACACACGAGAGTATTTATATACAATTTTTTAAATTCTCGATGTCGAATTGTAATAACTAGTAACTTCATTTTTCGCTACAAATATATGTATGTTTGTATGATGATGAGAGCGATTCGGGTATGCATGCTGAGGAAGGGATGATTAGTTAGCCTTGACCATCCAAAGGAGGATATTTTGACTCACGGTTTTCAATAGTAGTTGTGGTGACAGAAAACCGGGGTGTCACAGTTGGTATAAGAGTTGTGGTTAGTGCAAAAACCCCAGAAGTAGGAATTATACGTGTCATTAACATAAGAAATAAAATGAGTAAGAGTTGCGAATAAATTAATTAAACTAAGAGGCATGATAGATACATGACATTTCATTTAAGTATGCGTACATATATATATATATATATATAAATTATTTTACCTAACAAAATGATTTCAATTTTTTTTTTTTAAGAGGGTGGCTAGTCCGGGGCTATGAGTGGTGATTGATCAGAGCTGTCTTGAGAAGGTGGGTATGATGAATGAGGAAGAGGCAATACGAGTAAAGGTTGGGGATAGCTATGCCCCGAGCTGTGACGCACCAGTACGGGGTAGAGTTATGGCGCCTAGGCAGTCAGGGGATGATGGGGATGACCACTGAGAGGAGGAGGATGATGAGGTAGAGGTTCAGAGCAGAGCCAGGGGAAGCGAGCAAGAACTCCATTAGAGGATTCCTCAGATGATGAGCCAACGGGACAGAGGGGTGTAGGTCCTTACTCATGTTTATTGATGGAGGAGATTAATAGATGGAGAGTGTTGTTGAGAGATCAGATTGATGAGCTGAGGGAGAGGGATGTCCATGCTGCGTAGAAGAGGAGGAGGTTGGAGAGGTGTGTGCAAGCGACCCATGAGTGGGAGAGCTTGTCGTAGAGTATAGCTGATGATTTTAGTAGCACGCTGCATATGACTGGTAGCGAGATGAGTCTTTTGGCCCGGGAGGTGGGCCCTAGGCCGGTGAGCAATTGTTTGAAGGGGATCATTAGACGGATGGAGGAGAGGTATCGAGCCGCTCGAGCACAAGAGTAGAAGACAGAGAGGAGGATTAGGTTGGATATCCCATAGGTTAGAGGGCTATGGGGAGTTTTTGATTATGTAGATAGTGGGTTGTATGTAGTTTGATGCTAGTAGTATTTGTATCTTTTGAGGAAAAACTTTTGTATAACTTTTGCTATGTATATAAGCATGTTTATTATTATTTGCAAGATTTTATAATTATTACTTGTGGAGATTGAACCCTAAATTGTTTTTCATTAAATCAAGATAATGGCGTCACAAGAATCTACGTCCCAAAATCAAGTGGAGCAGTTAACCTCAAACCCAAATGTCAACCCCGTACAATAATTCGTGGACTTGCTCCGCGAAGCTATGCAGACTACCCCGCGTACCGAACAGGAGGAACCAACACCTCCCTCAACTACTCCTGGAACTAATTTCAGAGAGTTTAAAGCGTTATCACCCCCAACATTTAAAGGAAGCTGAGACCCAATCGAAGCTCAAAATTGGGTCAAGGAAATGGAGAAAAGTTTAGACATTGTACAAGTACCCCAGGAACAATAAACTAAATTTACGGCTTATCTCTTAAGGGGGGAAGCGAACTTTTGGTGGGAGTAGGCTAAGGCAAGAGAGCAGAGAGAAATAATTAGAAAAGAGGAAGATGCATTGAGAGAACACCCGAATGCGAGATTGGGCCGGGAGGCCAAAAGGTTAGCAAAGGCAAATGCGGATGCACTGATGCCCTAGAGGATGTTCCTGGAGATTGTCGTCTAAAAGTTTATACCAACTAGTATGCTAGATTGGATGGAAATGCAATTTCTAGAGTTGAAGTAAGGTAATATGACAGTATCTCAATATGCCACCAAATTCAATGAATTGGAAAGATTTGCACCCAGCTAGGTGATACAAAAAGGAGGCGGGCGAAGCAATTTGAGCAAGGACTGAAACCGTGGCTACGAAGCAAACTAGCAGTGTTGGAAGTTAGTAACTTTGAACAGCTGGTGGAGAAGGAAATCATTGCTGAACAGACTAGTGATGTGGTGATGCAATATAAACGAAGTCAAAAGAAAGGGAAATTCTGGAAAGGGAAGAAAGGCGAGGGAACTTCAAGGAGAGCAAGCGGTCAGCGCCAACAGAAAGCCGTGGAAGTAATATTGCTAGCCGAAATAGAATGAACGAAGAAGGCGGTGGAGAAAACTTTAACAAGAGAGGAAAGTTAGAGGAATGCCCAGAATGTGGTAAGTCACACAGTGGAAGGCTGTGTTTGAAAGGAAAGAATGTTTGTTTCCAGTGTGGACAACTGGGACATCTGTTAAATGAATGTACAAACCGTGAAACACGTAAGTGTTTCAACTATGGAGAAGCTGGACATATTACTACAATGTGTCCTAGGAAGAAATAGACTACATCAGTGGAGGTGAGCCGATCAGAGACCGGATCAGCGCAGATGGGAATAAGTGTAGGACCTTTACAACCCTGAGCCAAAACCTTTAATATGTCCTTGAAGGAAGCACGGGAAGCAGAAGATGTTGTCACAGGTACTCTACTCATGAACTCACTTTGTAATAACTGCCACAGGTACGCCAGAAATCAGTATGCGGCAGAGCCGACAAGGGTATCTAATGTTAGCCAAAAATCAAATTTTGAATTTTGATGTAAATATGCTTTGAAAATATCCTAATAACTATAATATTAGGATTGTAAAAGTATTGTGCGGGGAAAAATGCCCGGTTTAGAAAAATGTGCGGCGAGTAAGTTTTCGGCGAAAATCGGCAACGGAAAATGGGTGAATTTTGAAATTTCGAATTTTTATGAAGAAATACCTTGTAAACCTCATAAATTCATAAATAATATGATAGCCAAATTATTGTGCGTGCAAAAATATTTATTTCGAAAAATTGTGCGGCAGTTAAATTTTCGGTGCGCTAGAAGAAAAGTTTTTGCCCCAAAAGTGTTAAAATAATTAAACTTTTATGGGCCAATATTCTTACCACGAAATTCTAATGGAAAATTGGACCTAAGTTGAAGAGCTTAGCCCAAGAAAATTGGAAGCCCAAAAAGTTTGGGGCTTGGTCAAAAATATTGGGCTAAAAAGTGGGTCAAAGGTCAAAAATAGTGGGCTGCAGGCCCCAACTAAGCTAAATTCGGCCAAGGCATGTCAAGTGTGAATATTATATGTATTTATATATAGATATTTGCTGAATAATACA
>JAUMHB010088353.1:0-11381 GCA_032359685.1 Pittosporum tobira
AACTTATGGGGAAAAGAGACAGAGCTGGAAAAGGAAAGGGGGCAGAACGGGAAAAAGACAAAATTTTGGGGAACTGTACAGTGGGTCCCACTAAGTCAACTAAGCTGCAAATTTAAATTTTAAAAATGCTATTTTTTCTCAATTCGCGAGCCGAATAATTTAATAATTAAATAATACCTCAAAAGTCAAAATTTGAAAAACGCAATATCATTCTCTATCCCTATGTTTTGGCACGCTGCGATCGCAACGGCGCTGTCCGTTTTTCCATACGACACTCCGGTCAAAAAGTCAACTATGGGACCGGTTAAGTCAAAAATTCGACAGCGTCCCGGGTCACTGTTTTTCCACGCTGATTCTAGATCTTCGATCGGTTTATGATTTTGAGCACTTTAAAACTTCCGGGTTAAAATGACCAAAATGCCCTTGGGCACAACTTTTACCAAAAATGACCAAAATGCCCCTAGGCACATCTTTTGTCAAAATGACCAAAATGCCCTAAAGTATATCACTGGTCAAATGACCAAAGTGCCCTTCAACATAACAATTGTCAAAATGACCGAAATGCCCTTGGGCACAATAAATGTCACAATGACCAAAATGCCCTTGGTCATTAAATTACTATTTAAATTCAATTCCTCGAAACGTAGCAGCGCAGAAAATAATTCCACTAGAAAATAATAACAGGAAATTATTTATTTATTTAATTGTTCAAAAATTTGGGTTCTTACACGTATCCTTTTCGAGCTCCTCAACAGTTCGTGGTCCTTCCGGTGGAATATCGGCTTGGTCCATCTCATTAAACACTTCCAGGTAAATCTAATTTCGTTCATCTTGAACGAAAGTGTATGGAGAAGTTAGAAGCATCCAGTAGGCAGTCTTGAAACAAAGAAAATAGTGTGGTCCTTGCTTAGCAATCATGTGCATTGCGATGCAGGAATCGATATCGATTGTATTGCTTTCGTGAGCTTCAACCATGTTTGTGCAATCGATCCCCAAATGCATTGCAATTAGAGTGATAAGGCCACCAAATACTATATTGCCTTTTGGTAACCTAACATGCTTTTTAAGGTACTTCAAGAAACAAAGCCCTGTGTCGAACTCTTTTTGTGTGATCATAGCCAAAATGATGAACAACTCATCCCGTCAAAATACCCTGTCACTGTCGCCTCGGCAGAAATATGGTATGTCCCATAAATCGTTGCATATACCGGAAACATGGGTTATGCACATTTGTAGCCTTCAGAGTTGAATTCTCTTGCCCCATGATGTGATACAAGAAATGGTTGGAGTTGAATGTGCGAAGTTGCATCCAATTCTTGTCGACCAAAAATTGGTAAATACCATTGAATTTGGTCAAATTCAGTGAGTACTCGATGTTCATCAATCGAAAAGTAAAACTGGGTATATTTCCCGCCAATTTCAACTTGAAGCTGCTTAAAAACTCCAAAACCAAGCGTATGTATGTAGTGTGCTTCATTTTAATGAAATGCGTCCATCCCACATTACCACTCATCCAACGGCTATCATCGAGCAAACCTAAACCCCGTAAGCAAAAGAAGTTCATATAACGTGTATTTAGGATAAGACGGGTTAAAAGGATGTATACCTGTCCTCTTGCTCGTTGCCACGGAAGATTATGCCGTAAGGATTCACCGGTGCATTTTGTCGAGCAACTTGTGAGGGACTCAATTCTCTTTGCGAGGAAGCACCTCTTGCCTATTTGGATGACCTCCTAGTATGCATTTTCACTTTAAACAATCACACAGACACTACCCAATCTTACCCAACCTCCAGTTTGAAAGAATTTGAAATGTCTTAAGCAGTGAAGAGTAGTGGGTTTTGACGATTTGAGATGGAATTGATGTGATTTCTTGTTGAATCCGATGGTTTGGATGTAGAAGAGTGTTTAAATGATGTTTAGGAGGCTTGAATTTGGTGTTTTGAGGGATTACGGGCATAAATTTTTTGGTTAGAATGTTGAAATGGCCGAAACATCTTGCACGAATGAGCTCCTTGATAAGAGCTATTTTGTACTTAATATTTTGCTATCTTTTACCCTTAATTTATCAATATTTGCTTAAAAATACTAATCAAACATGAGATAATTGTTATATTTTTAGTTTGGATCACTACTCCTTGTTTGGGCTTTGTTTTATAGGTTTTTGGGCCTATTTTCATACAAATCTGGGCTTGGAATGGACAAAGTGCGCAACTGGGCTGAAGAAATGGTAAAATAGACAAAAAAAAGGCACAATCTATTAGCTCCCACAAGTAGACAGTGGGGAGAGCCATAGCCATGGCGTGGGCCATGGGTAGCCCATGGCATGGGCCACGGGTAGGCCATGGGAGATGGTTGATTTTCGATTTTTGATTCCTGTTCCGATTCTGAAAGAGGGATTCGATCCATACCATTCATGCACGAATTTAAACTAGATTCGGATTGTAATTCTAGTCCTATAAATAGCTTAAATCTCAAACCAAATTATGTACTCAATTTTCATAATTCATAGCTAGTAGAATAGTAGTAGAAGTTGTAGACGGTGCTTGGTGGAGGCTTTTCATACAAGACGAAAGCTTTTCATATGAGTAATTTTATTGGTTCTATTGTTCTAAACTATTATATTTTCTTCTTTAATATAATTATGTTCTAATTTTCTTTGTGTTAAGATTAGATGGATCTTGCCCATGATTAATTAGATCTACCATTTTATCATACTTTTACTTGAGTTTATTATGTTGCGAGTTATATGTCATGTTCTTAATGCTTCTAGATATCTGGCCAACGCTTAGATGAATTTTGTCACATAGTTCAAGTACCGAGAGGAGAAGACTAGTGATAGCTCATGTGAAACATAACCAAAAATTAAATTTAGCTAGAGATAGTCTAGGTTATTTGTGTAGTTTCGGTAGTAACTATATCTAAGTAGGTTGTGATGGTTAGTGAATCCGGGAATTTCCATAAAAATTAATGCTCTTCATATTATTTAAATTTCACATGGAGACTGTGGGATTAATAACTGAAGTAGGGGGCTATAACTAGAGATAAAGTAGCAACTAATATAGGGAGACTCCACTATCACAATAGAATAAATTCCATAACTTATATGATAAACCAATTAATCTGATTATGAATGGGTAGGTGAAGTCGAAATCTTAGCACGCTTTCTCATCTTTGATAAAACCCTAGAATTTATTAGTTTAATTATTTTTATTAAGTAGTTAGTTTTCTTAATAAAAAACCAAAACTTTTATCAATCAAATTAGATAAGTTAAAGAATAGTCAAAATTGGTACATAATTAATTTCAATTCTCGTGGGAACGATATTTTTACTACAATTTGATTAGTGTATACTTGCACTTCTCACCGATCAAGTTTTTGGCACCGTTGCCGGGGATTAAAAATTTCAGTTATTATCAAATTGAAAATTCTTTTCTTAATCTAATAATTCTTTTTTCTATTTTAATTATTCTATTGATATCATGCAGATCTAATCATTCACATCTAGATTCAGAGTATGCAAAGACAAAGTCAAGAAAGAGATCTAGAGAGATTTGACCCGGATCCCGAAAGAACGCTGCATAGACGAAAAAGGGAACAAAGTCACGCTCAAGGGAACTTAACCTCCAAGTGTTTGACTATACCAGAGAAACACAAGGACATCACAATGGAGGATAATAATGAGAATGTTGTGATTGAACGTTAGACCATGAGGGATTTCTCTGCCCCGTCCTTGTAAAACTGCATGTCGAGCATAATTCGCCCGGCAATTCAGGCAAGTAATTTTGAACTTAAACCAGGTTTGATACATATGCTCCAAAATTTGGCAATTTTCCATGGATTACCCGATGAAGACCCAAATCTCCACCTCAATAATTTCCTGGAGATATGCGACACATTCCAGTTCAAAGACGTGTCTACTGATGTTATCCGACTAAGGCTATTTCTATTCTCTATTCGAGACAAAACAAAGGGTTGGTTAACTTTTTTACCCATAGGATCGATTCAAACATGGGACGTGATGGCACAAAAGTTCCTGATGAGATATTTTCCACCATCCAAATCAGTAAAGATGCATAATGACATTAATAAATTCACACAAATTGTTGGCGAGTCACTATATGAAGCGTAGGAAAGATTCAAGGAACTACTGAGGATATGACCACACCATGGCCTACCACTGTGGATGCAGGTGCAGATTTTCTACAATGGAATCGATTCAAGTTTCAGAAGCAGAATTGATGCTACGGTAGGTGGAAGCATCAACAACAAATCACCTGAGGAATCTTTTAAGTTGATGGAAGAAATGACATCAAACAACATATACTGGCCATCTGAAAGATATCAACCAAGGAAGACGAACGGAGCTCGTGAGACAGGGGAAATATCCGAGATAAAATTTTAATTAGCATAGATTACATAGATGCTCGATTCGTAAATGGGTAAGGTATCGAAAGTCCAAAGTGTCACTTGCGATTTCTGCCAAGGGAGCCATGACAGTTTGGACTGCTAAGTCTGAAATACCTTTGTCTTGTCTAATGCAAGTGCCAACTACGTATCTAACTATGGGCGGACTCAAATTTTTTTAAATAACAACAACCCCTACTTAAATACTTATAATCCAGGATGGCGAAACCATCCTAATCTACAATGGGGGAATCAAAGCCAGCAAGTCCAAAAGGTACCACAGTTAGAGAGACCACTTACACCTCTAGAAGACATGATGAGGCAACTAACTCAGTCAGTATAGGCGATGGAAGTGAACCAGAGGCAACTAACCCAAACGATAGAGGAGAATAATAATAACACTAATACAAGATTCAACCATTAGGAAACTGCTATTTGAAATATGGAAAAACAAATTGGCCAGCTTGCACAATAATTGTCTGAAAGACCACGTGGATCTCTTCTAAGCAATACCAAGAAGAACCCTATGGAAAGGGCAAGGGTTATTGAACTAAAAAGCGGTAAAACCCTAGAAACACCGCTAGCTAAGAAATAGGAACAAGGGCCAAGTGAAGGCTGCGAGAGGATTTCTGAAGATAAAAACAACGCTGAAAAGGAGGAAATTCTAAAGACCGCAGTAACCTCCTCAAAAAATGAAGAAACAGTGGAGCCCACTCTAAACCCATACATTCCACCCATTCCATATCTCGAGAGGCTGGTAAAGAAGAAGAAGAAGGTGGACACGCCACAATTTTTGAGATTTGTAGAAATGCTCAAGAAATTACACATTAATCTCCATTCATTGATATAGTAACTCAAATGCCAAACTATGCAAGATTTATGAAGGATCTTTTGGCTAACAAATGAACATTGGAGGGTGGCGAGATTGTGAAATTGAATGAGGAATGTTCAGCCCTTTTTCAAAATAAATTGCCTCATAAACTCAAAGATCTTGGAAGTTTCACCATTCCATGTCAGATTGGGGTTGTCCACTTCGATAAAGAATTATGCGATCTCGGAGCAAGCATCAATTTAATGCCCTATTCAGTGTTTGAAAAACTAAGAATCAGCCATGTCAAAAATACGATGGTATCCCTCCAACTGGTAGATATATCTATCAAGTGGCTTAGGGGCATCGTAGAGAATGTTTTAATCAAGGTGGACAAGTTCGTGTTCCCCGCCGACTTCATTATACTCGAGATGGAAGAAGATATTGAAGTACCCATCATTTTGGAGAGACCTTTCTTGGCTACAGGAGGAGCTCTCATTGATGTACAACAAGGCAAATTGGTACTTATATTAGGGGAAAAGCGAGTCACATTCGATGTCCTGAAAGCCATGAAGCATCCAAGTCAAGTTAATGAATGTTGGCGAATTGACGAGATCAAGACAAACATGGAAAATATATCATGGCTTACACCCAGTGATGATCCATTACTGCCAGTTCTGACGCAACCAATTGAAGAGGAAATAAGGTGCAATGAAATAGACGCAACAATTCAGTTCTTAAAGGCAAATAAACCATGGTCAAAATCCTTCGAACCGCCACATGGAGAATTAACAAAAGAATGCCCTACACCAAAACCATCAATAGAAGAGCCACCGACCTTGGAGCTCAAACAATTACCTGCCCACCTTAAGTATGCTTTTCTAGGGAGTTCCTTTTCCCTGCCGGTGATTATCTCCTCTTCATTAACAAGTGGGATGGAAGAGAAATTTCTTCGAGTCTTACGGGAACACGAAAGAGCAATTGGGTGGACCATCACTGATATTAAAGGAATTAGTCCTTCACTATGCATGCACAAGATTATGATGGAGGAAGCGCATAAACCAACCATCCAACCATAAAGAAGACTCAATCCAAAGATGCAAGAGGTAGTCAAGGTAGAGGTAATTAAACTACTAGATGTAGATATCATTTATCCAATTTTTGACAGCGCGTGAGTAAGTCTAGTACAAGTCGTCCTAAAGAAAGGCAGTATGACCATCATCCCCAATGGAGATAATGAGCTAATTCCCACACGGACTGTTACAGGATGGCGAGTATGCATCGAATACAGAAAGTTAAATTAAGCTACAAGGAAAGATCACTTCCCTCTGCCATTTATTAACCAAATGCTCGAAAGGCTTGCTGGATTTGAGTACTATTGTTTATTAGATGGATATTCAGGGTATGTCCAGATTCCTATCACTCCTAAAGATCAATAAAAGATAACTTTTACATGTCTATATAGTACTTTCGCATACAGACTAATGCCATTTGGTTTATGTAACACTCCAGCTACTTTCTAGATATGCATGGTAGCTATTTTCTCAGATCTAATGGAAAGGTGCATTGAATTCTTCATGGATGATTTTTCGGTATTCGGATCTTATTTTGATGCATGCCTAAATAATTTGGAGTTGGTTCTCAAGCGATGCGAAGAGACTAATTTAGTCTTAAATTGGTAAAAATGCCATTTCATTGTCAACGAAGAAATTGTTTTGGGCCATAAAATATCCGAAAGGGGCATTGAGGTGGATCGAGCAAAGATCAAAGTAATATCTGATCTACTACCACCAACATCTGTTAAGTTACTTTGAGAATTCTTGGGCCACGTGGGATTTTATCGCAGATTCATTAAAGACTTCTCGAAGATTACCATACCCCTTTTTACGCTGCTAGAGAAGGATGCCAAGTTTGAGTTTAATAAAGATTGTTTAGAGGTGTTTCATTCTTTAAAGAGAAAGCTGGTGGCTGCACCCATAATGACATCCCTTGATTGGACCATACCATTTGAGATAATGTGCGACACAAGCGATGCCTCTATAGGGGTTGTGTTGGGTCAAAGGAAGGACAAATTTTTTCGACCAATCTATTACGCTAGTAGGACATTGACAGGAGCATAGTTAAATTATGCCACCATAGAGAAAGAGCTTCTGGTCGTGGTATTTGCCTTTGATAAGTTTTTATCTTATCTCATTGGCTCAAAGGTAATAGTATTCACTGATCATGCGGCTTTGAAGTATTTACTTCAAAAGAAGGATGCCAAGCTCCAACTAATTTGATGGATCCTCTTACTCCAAGAATTTGATGTAGAAATAAGGGATAAGAAAGACACCAAGAACCTAGTAGCTGATCACTTAAGTCGACTTCTAAATGCTCCCGAAGTCGCTGAACCAATACGAGAAAACTTCCCAAATGAAATTCTGTTTGCCACTCGGATGACATCTCCATGGTATGCCAACATTGTCAATTATCTGGTAGGCAAAGTATTACCCCCTGACTTATCCTTTCAGCAAAAGAAACGATTCTTTTTTGAGCTTAAGTATTATTTGTGGGATGAGCCATATCTGTTCAAGACATGTTCTAATGGGATAATTAGAAGATGTGTGACTCACGAGGAGGTTGCAAATATTCCCTACCATTGCCACGATTGGCCGGCCGGAGGACACTTTGGTGCCAACAAAACAACTGCTAAAGTTATGTAAGCTGGGTTTTATTGGCCTACAATATTCAAAGATGCGGTGATGTATGTTAAAACTTGCGATCGATGCCAAAGGACGGGAAACATCTCAAAAAGGAACAAGATGCCCCTAAATAACATCCTGGAATACGAATTGTCTGATTTATGGGGAATCAATTTCATGGGTCCGTTTCCTCAATCATATAGGAATGCATACGTCCTTGTCGTTATGGAATATGTCTCTAAATGGGTGGAAGCAATTGCTCTCCCCACTTGCAAAGCGAAGAATGTAATAAAATTTTTGAGGAAGAATATTTTTACCCGATTCGATGCACCACGAGCAATAATTAGTGATAATGACACACATTTTATCAATAAACAATTCACATCACTATTACAGAAGTATGGCGTTATCCACCGAATTTCGGTTGCCTATCACCCGCAGACCAGTAGACAAGTAGAAGTCTCAAATCGGGAACTAAAGGCTATCCTCGAAAAGACAGTTAACTCTAATAGAAAGGATTGGTCAACTAAGCCTGATGATGCACTATGGGTGTATAGAACTGAGTTTAAAACTCCTATCGGGATGTAACCATTCAGGCTTGTATATGGCAAGGCGTGTCATTTACCAGTAGAACTCGAGCATCTAGCTTATTGGGTTCTCTGATTTCTCAATTTCGACCTACAAGCAGCAGGCGAGAAGAGGCTACTCCAATTACAAGAACTCGATGAACTTCGCCATGATGCCTACGAGAATGCAAGGATATATAAAGAGAAGATGAATAAGTGGCATAATCAGCACATCATAAGAAAGGAATTCAAGGTCAGTCAAAGTGTTTTATTATATAACTCCCGTCTTCGTCTCTTCCCATGAAAGTTGAATTCTCGGTGGAGTGGCCCTTTTACTGTCACAAAGGTGTTTCCCTATGGCACTGTCGAAATTATTAATGATAAAAAGGAAACATTCAAAGTCAATGCCAAAGATTGAAGATATACCCGAGATGAATTTTTGACCCCATTAATGTCATTCTGACATTAACAGATCCTCAATAAATTCAGTAATCGGAAAAGTTGGGCTAGCAACTTTAAAATGAGTGCTACATGGGAGGCAACCTAGGTTTTTTCTTTTATTTATTTTTCCTTTTTATGATGTAATTTTTTTTAAAAAAAAAGTCCCTACGGGTAGACCGTGGCAAGAGCCATGACTGTGGGCAGATCAGCCAAGCATTTCTAGTAGCTACTACGGTCTAGGTGTGGCACTAGTCACGGCCGTGGGAAAGGATTCCAACAAGAGCCACGGTCTATCCGTGGCATTAGCCACGACCGTGGGGAGATTACCAGTAGATACCACGGTCAGGCCGTGGTAGACAAAAAGACGAGTCCAGCAGCAGCCACGATCAGGCCGTGACATGAGCCATGGTCGTGGTCGGTTCCAATTTATATGTTATTTTTTCACGCCTTTTCATTTTCTCTCATTTCCTTTTGACCGTTTTAAAGCTTCTCGGCTATTTCAAACAATTTATACTCAAAAGTTGCACTCCACCACACTGTAAACACATTACCCACTTAGATTTCATTGGTTTTTACTCTACCATCGCATCTAGCAATGCATTCGATGGCTCCCAAACGACAAGTTGGAGGTGAATCATCCAAAGGGACAACTAGGCAACGACAAGCTCCTTCACCACCACCGCAAAATCCATTCGACATCATATTTTTCAACGATCAACAAGAAATCAGGTACAATGCTTTAGTTAATCGTCGAATGCTCAATACTAGCTACATGCATTAACCAACTCTTGAGTTGTTGGGTTTGATGGGTGATGTCTTATGGTTATATGGTCAAGCTGGGTGGGATACATTTGTAAATCAAAAATACAACACGTATGTTCAGCTCACTTTGGAGTTTTTGAGTTCACTTGAGGCGAAGGTTTTACGGGGTTATCATGTGACAAAAGGGCATTTCATTTCAGATATTTAATACTGAACATGTTTTGACATTGGCTGAACTTAATGCTATCTATGGCTTTCCACTTGGTGGGACACGACGCATTGTTCCCGAGTTTATTGGTGCACGATTTTGGGGTGAGCTTACTAGTGGGGCGGTGTTTAACTCTTCCAACCTCAAGGACACCTCTTTGCACAATCCCTGCTGCCGCTATATGCATAGATTCATGGCACATACAGTGTTTGGGCGAGGGGACAATGATAGGGTGGTGTGCCAGGATGAGCGCTTTTTCCTTTGGGCAATGACGACATGCACTCTTTTTGATACTGGCTCCTTCATGATTTGTCATCTACTCAAGGTTGGCAAGTCAATTCGAGGGGACATTGAGGTTGGTGGGTTGATCACTTTGATTGCCTTACACTTGGGATATGACATTACTACCTTGGACCAGGCCACCGGCAACTTCGCATTGATATTGAGTTTTGTGTGGCGATGAAGATGGTGGTTTGTCAGGGGGATTGCTATGCACTTCTTTTCAAGGGATCCTAGTACACTATGTTACTTCTTGATACACGCACCTCGGTTCAAGATAAGGCTAATTGGAAGTATTATTTAGGACTGATGACGAGGATGTGGATTTTGATGATGATATTTATCTAGACATACCCATGTCTCCTACCGAGGATGCAAGTCCTAGCCATTATGCTGGTCCCAGCCATTCTGAAGGTCCCATCCATTCCATAGGTCCTAGCTTTTCCACAGCTCCTTCCACCCCTGCTACCCCATCTACATTGGCTGGATTACAGGCATCGATTCACGATCTGCACGCCAATTAGACTGCGATGCAGGCCACCCAGCAGGAGATGATGACTATGCTTCAATAAATGCATCAATGGCATCTCTCTTAAGGCCACTTCGGACCACCTCTATGATCTTATGAGTTCTCTTTTTCTCGTCTTATTCTTACATTGAGGACAATGCATGTTTCAAGTTTAGGGGAGTAGTTTCTATCTACTATAGTGTGATGCATGGTTGTGGGGTCTAATTTTTATTTATTTCGTAGGTTTATTGATAATTTTTGAATTTTTTTTATGAAGTAATTTATTTGGTTTTGAAAATTGTTTAGAACTACTGGTTTATTTTTGATAAATTGATGCTTAAGATTGTATGTGGCGGATTTTGCATATTTAAATAATTGGATATCCATAATAGGCCTATAGACTTTAGAAATCCATTGCTGCCCTATTATTGTGATATAAGCTGTTTCAAATCACTCCACGTTAACTCTTAGATATTGAAATATTTTGGAAAGATTGTTAAATGAAAGTACTTAGACTTCCATGGTGACTCTTGAATATTTTTGGTTACTGGAGAAACACTTGACCTCGAAAAAAAAGAGAGGAAAAAATCAGAAAAATATGAAAAAAAAAAAATAAAAGAGTTGGAAAGAAACAGGAGCAAAATACCCATCAACTCTATAGGCAAGGCTTATGAAAAAATGCGAGAAAAAATCAAGTGCTCCTTTGAGATCTTGGTATTCAAG